>JAVJIF010010408.1:0-215761 GCA_038442645.1 Agave tequilana | reverse complement strand
CGCCGCCTACGACTGGTTCTAGTCGCTCCGAGACAATCTCTCTAGGACTTCGAGGAAGTGAAGCAGGCTTTCTACTACCACTATGCTTCCGCGATGGGAGCTGAGGAAGAACAACTGTCACCTCCTCACCATCAAGATGAAGCCTGGGGAAAGTCTCAAACAATATATCAGTTATTTTCCAGAGCCAAATGGCTCTAGTATATAACTGCAATGATGATGTGGTTGTATCACTTTCATCAGTGGTTTGAAAGTCACCCATTCCTTCTATAAACACCTGGTGAAGTACGAAGTCATCAAGATGAGGATATTCTCGCTCGTGCCCAGAAGTACATCTAAATCGAGGACGCTACCTGGAGTTCTGCCAACCACTCCCCCAAGAGAGGGAGCGAATTGGAGAAACAAAAGGTACAGCCAGGTTCCCTTAAGATGACCCTAAGTCGAGCAGTCAGAGCTGTCACAAGTCAGCTCAGAATCTCACCAAAATTCACGGGATGAAGCTAACCTCACTCTGTTCAAATTCTCGTGGATCAGATATACAACACCATCAAGAGACCAGGATATCGTCAGGCACCCGAAGCCACTCTCATCCAACCCAAAGGGACTTGGAGTCAAGGAATATTGTGTTTTCTATGATGGTATGGTCCATCGTACCGTGGACTGTTGTTCTCTCCTGAGACAACTCCAGCAATTGGTGATCAGGATTATCTCCAGGAAATCGTCCGCAACCCAAGCAGCCCTCAGAGACTAAGGTAAAGAATGAACTCCCAAGGTTCCTCAGCCGGAGAACAAGTCATCCAATATCGAGAAGTCGACGCCATCCTTGGCGCCTCCCCATCAAAGGCCCCACTTCTCGGGAGCAGGCTATCTACATCAGTGATGCCCGAAAAGCCATCTACCCCACGATTCTAACTGGCCCACCATAGGCTCTGAGCAAGCCAATACCATTTTCAAGACTCTGATGAGTCAAACGGTGCATTTCTCGCATAACGATGCTTCGATTATCACCATGCTCATCGACAACTATTGAGTGTCTAAGATCCTGGTCCACGGGGAAGCTCCATCAATATCTATAAGGAGGAGGCGTCCTAGATAGGATGGAGGACACTTCAAAATTGCCCGAGCGATGATTAATCCTCAAACCCAATCTCATCTATATAGGTTTGACAGGAACGAGATGTGCTTCCCGAGCACGATTTCACTTCCAGTATGCGCGGGCCCCTACAACGTCATCACAGAGTTCTACATGGTAGACGTGGAGTCACCCTGTAACATGATACTTGGGAGACCTTGGCTTCATATGATGAAGGCCGTGTCTTCCACTGTCACCAAATGGTACGATTCCCACTCCAACGAGGATGACTGACATCAAAAAGATTAGACCGCGGCCATGGTCATTTCTCGTCACCTAGAAGAAGTCACGTTGAAAACCCAAGACTTCTAAAGCAGTCCCTAAAGAGAGCCACCCTGAGAAGAAGCTGCTAATTGCTGCGGAATACAATCACAGTGCGGCGGCAGCTCCGACTCTGATTTTTCCTCTGAATCAAATATCTCAGTGAAAAATCAGAGGAGGCCGAATTGTTCCATGCAGACCCGATCACCAAGAGCGAGTTCTTCAGATTGGCATGAAGCTTTCCGCCCAAGAGAAGGGTCAACTCAAGATCCGAGAACCTCAACGTGTTCATTTGATCTCCAACTGATATGCTTGGGGTAGATCCCTCCATTATCTGCCACAAGTTTATCAATCCTCCCAGAGGCTAAACTAGTAAAGAAAGAGTCATGAAAGATGAATGCATAATGTCTCCACGCCCGCAACGATGAGGTTGATCAACTTCTCAAGGTCGGCTTCATCCATGAGACACTTTACCCAACTGACTCGTTAATCTAGTTCTGGTGAAGAAGAAAAATGAAAAATGGAGAGTCTGCATCGACTTCACCGACTTGAATAAGGCCTGTCCCAAGGACAGTTTCCCGTTTCCTATCACAGATCAAATGGTCGACGCGCAAATGAGCCACTAATTCCTCAGCCTCATGGATACTTACTCGAGACACAAGCAATTAAGATGAATCCAATAGATGAGGACAAGACCGCCTTCACCACTGGTCGTGCCATCTACTTTTACAAAGTTATGCCCTTTGGTCTGAAGAATGCCAAAACCACTTTCCAACGGATGGTTAATAAAGTTTTCAAGAACTGATCAGGAAGAAGAGTCTCGATCGCTCTGACCACGTGAAGTACTTGGGGGAAGCATCACTCTCCTCTGAGATTCAATGTAAATCTCAACCCCGGAAGTGCTGTTGGCCCAAAGGCCATTATCCCAGTTATTTTGATGATAACAAAACATATTTAGTTATGTATTTAACATTCGTGTTTCAGAATTTTTCAGGTTATTTAACGGGTTGTTTTTGACGGCTCCGCTAAAAGACTCACACATTTGGAGTTCGCCGCAAAAATGAAGATTCTCAAGCTATGCACAACTAGGATGCTTTGGGATCAAGATGATGATATGAAAATCAAGACAAGATCAAGACATTGAAGAAAACAAGCTTTGTATTTTTATTTTTATTTTAGATATTTTGTCAAAGCTAGATATTAGAAGTAGAGCTATGGGATTATCACACACACACCTCTTAGTTAGGTTCATGGCTTCAAAAAGATTTTTCATCAATCCATTTCTAACTTAGTTTTTAAAAGAGAACATATTTGAAAATACGCTTTTTAGAAAAACAATAGTTTTAGAAAAAAAACAATAGTTTTGGAAAAACATTTTCATTGAAAAACAAGTTTGTGTTCAAAAGAATTTTATCAAACTATTTTTAACATGATTGAAGTATGACACATGCTTATACTTCATGTTTTTACAAGTTCCAAAATCTTACCCAAAACCCAAAACCAAAATCCAAGTTTTCTGGTTCTGGAAGTTCTGTTTTTTCAGAACTCACAGTGACCGGTCGACCGGCCCGGTCGACCGATGTGCACAATACTGTGCACGTCTATATCAGTCGACCGACCCGGTCGATCGAAGTTCATTTACGTTCACAGGAGTTTTCGGTCGACCGACCCGGTCGACCGATTGAGCCCCAACGGTCATATTTTTGACCGTTGGCGGTCGACCGACCCGGTCGACCGGGATCTGTCAAAAGTTTCTGACAGATCCAACAGCTAGTTTTTCTGACTGTTTTTCTTTTTGGGATTTGTCTCCAACGAATTTTGTGAGGCTGTTTTTGACCCCTATAAATAGAGGGTCACCTCATATTGAGTAGACAACTATTGCAAAATATTTCTTAAGAGTTTTACAAAGATTTTCAAAGCTTTCCTTCATAAAAGATTTTCCAAGCCTAAATTCCCAACACCCAACTTGTAGCCTATTCCTCTAGCTTCTCTCTAGATTTTGCACACCACAATCCCAAGCTTTACATCTACATATTTGGTTCTAGGATTGTGCAAGTGAGCATTTGTAAAGTGATCAAGTGTGATCACTCATTTCTTCTTGGAGTGAAGTTGTAGAGGCATCGGCCTCAAGGGAGCTAGTGAGCTTCGGGTGGTGTTGCGGCATCACAAGTGTAAGGGACAAGTGTGTCCTTGTATTGGCGATCCGGTGGGATCAACGATAGTAGTGCAAATCCTTCAAGTGTGAAGGCGGGGACGTAGAGCGTGGCTCGAACCTCGGAAACACATCCTTGCGTTTGCGTTTGATCAATTTTCTCTAACTCTACTCCTTTCAATTCTTGCACCTTAATTGTTGTATTTATTGCAAGTCTTTATTTGTGCTATTTGTGTGTGAAAGTTTTAAATTCCGCAAAATTGCCATAATTCATATAGCCATCACCTATTCACCCCCCCTCTAGGTGATTTCAATTGGTATCAGAGCCTAACCCTACAACTTAGGTCTAACCACCTTAGGGAGATCCATATTTGGCTATATACATTTGTGTTGCATTTACATTTGCTTGTGCATTCATGGCATCCATGGACTTTTCTAGCATTAAATCCCCACCCAAGTTTGATGGTTTAAACTTCCCCATTTGGAAGGTGAAAATGAATCTCTTCCTTAAATCCCTAGGAGTTAGGGTAGCTAGGGCTATAACCAAAGATTTTATTGAACCCTCTAGTGATGAGAGCACATGGTCCGAGGATACTTCCAAAGACTATGAGGCTAATGCTAGGGCACAATATGCATTGACCCAAGCATTGAATGAAGATGACCTTGCACGCATAATAAATTGTAAATCCGCATTTGAGGTTTGGAACATACTCATTGTGACTCATGAGGGAACGTCTCAAGTCAAGAGAGCCAAAGTTGACTTGCTACGTTCTCAATATGAGAATTTCTATATGTTTGATAATGAGAGCATTGATGACATGCTCACCCGTTTTTACAAAAATAACTAATGCTCTTTCTTCCTTAGGCGACAAGATTGATAATGATCAAAAGATAAGGAAGGTGATTAGAGCTCTTCCCAAAGCTTGGGAAGTCAAGGCGACCACACTCAGGAACTCAACGACAAAGAGGAGATGGACTTCTCCGGCTTCATCGGAAATCTCAAGACGCATGAGATGGAGATGAAAGTTAGAGAAGAAAGGGAGGCACCAAAGAAGAAGACCATTGCCTTCAAAGCCGCTCCTACCTTACACGAAGAGGATGACTCATCGGAAGATTGCGATGAGGATTTCGCCATGCTCATCCGAAGGTGGGCAAGATGTTTCTACAAGAAGGGACGGCAAAGTAACTTCCGAAAAGGGAAGCCTCAAGGAAGGTACGAGAAAAAGAGAGATGAACCGGTCCTTGCTTTCATTGCAAGAAGATCGGTCACCTAATTGCCGATTGCCGCGCTCTACAAGCAACCACATCCAAGAATGGGCAAAGAAAGAAGAAAGCCTTGGCCGCAACATGGGATGATTCGGAGTCGGAATCCGAAGAGGAGCACGACGCCGCCAACATGTTTTCATGGCACAAGGAGAGGACACTCCTAAGGTAACATTTGAAAACTCTCTTGATGATGATGATCTCCTATGGATGAACTAGCACGTTTCTTTGAGGAATTACAACATAGATATGAGATTTCGCAATCTCATAATAAAAGTTAAAAGGGAAATGATTCTTTGAGAGATAAGATTAATATTATTGAAAAGAGAAAAATGAGTTATCTAGTTCTTTTGAAAAATTGAAAAATGATTTTGATAAATATAAGGTAGCTAATAAAGAAAAACCCCCATGATTTCTAATGATAAAAATGTTTTTGTTGAAATTCAAAACGTGTTGATTCTTTAGATAAAACTTTAAAGAAATGTGCATTTGATTTAACAAGCTTGCATCTAAATTTCCTAAGGGAGTAGCCCAAGGGAAACATGTTCATCATAAACATGCTACACATAAACATGCACACACACATAACATGCTTTCATGTACAATGGTGGTAGAATTTACATTTGCACGCATTGTGGCCGCAAAGGCCATTTAGAAAAGTTTTGCTATGCTAAGAACAATGTTAAAAATAAATTTGTTTGGGTTCGCCCCGGATCTAACCCCAAGGACCCACTAAGATTTGGGTACCAAAGAGCCACCAAATTTAAATGATACAGGTATAGGTGGATCTACATCCTCCAAGACTTAGGAGGAAACGGTGCCCGGGTGGTGGATGCAACAAGCTTAAAGAACACATCAAGATTGCATCGCTATCTTGGAGGCACCTAATTTTGGAGATTGCCCGTAAATTGGTAACATCTCCATTTAAGAGTTTTATTTTGTATATACAATTGTTATAGGATTGCTAGTTTAGTTTTATGCCTCATTGATACATGATTAGAATAAACTTGCAACTCCATCATGATTGTATATGCCATGTTTAGTTTTGATATCTTTAGTTTCATGCCTTGTTTTATAGTAAGTCCACATGTATAGTTTATTATTTGTGAATATATACTTGTATACATATACACATTATTTTCATAAATAAATAAAAACATTTGTAAATTTTCTATTTAAGCAAATACCTTAAAGATGGCAATTGCGCACCTCAACTCATTCAAGAGGAATCAAGAGGATGAAGTTCAGAACCCGTCACTGGGTATTCGGCTTCAACATCTTTAAAATCTTTGTTTAAATATGAAAATAAAATTAAAATTGGATTGCATGTATTTTGATGTTTGTAAAGACTAATGAAGATTTAAAACCTGTTGGTGTTCCTATATGATTAATATATCATACCTATTTTGGACTACAAAAATTATTTAAAATTTTTTTTGGCAAATTACTGTTAACTGTTTTTCAGGCAAATCCGGTCGACCGACCCTTAAATCTCCGGTCGACCGACTCTGCCTGAGAGAAAATTTTTTATTTTTTTTTTCTGTGCTACCGGTCGACCGACCATAATTCCGGTCGACCGATGCTGGCCTGCTGTGGTCTCGGGATATTTCGGTCGACTGACCCGTCGACCGATATCATTTTAGAGCTCTCGGTTGGATTCGGTCGACCGGACCGGTCGACCGATCGTCGGATTTTTGCCCAAATCTGCTATATATTTTCATTTTTTCTCTCTCTCTCTCTCTCTCATTTCACTCAGCGACCGACGAACCCTATTTTCCCCAAAAATTGATTTCTCTCCAATCCTTCAACCAAATCCAAATCTTTTTAAAACCCATCTCAATCCTTCATCCTACTTCCGGATCTTCAATTTCAACAACTTCCAACCCCCGGATTCGGAGAATTTCAGGCTTTTCTGTCTAGGGTTTGGACTTTCTCAATTAAGGTAAAATTCAAATTTTTGACTCTAATCTTCAATTCTTGCTTTGAAATCTTTTATCTACTGTCATCAATCTAGGTTTCTAAGCTTCTAGATCGTGCCATAGACTTGATTTCACCTAAAAATCTAATTTTTATTCATCATGTCTAAGAGATCTCGAACTGAGAAGGGGAAGGGTGTTGCTCAACCCTCATCTCAGGTTCCTAGACCCCTACGGCCCTTTATAAATGATCTAGCTGCTGATAGATACTCCCATCTCTCCACTAGAAATATTAATTCAGGGAGATTTGTTACCATTCAGGATTTTGAACATCTAGGTATCCCTCAAATCTTGCAAAACAACAACCTAGTTGAGTTCTTGTCCATCAAGGAGCAAGTATACACTTCCTTGTCCTTACTTTTATGCCAACTATGAATTTGATGGTAACCGCATCACATCTAGAGTTCTAGGTAGGGAAATCGACATTTCTATAGGTCGATTTACTAGGATTCTGCATCTCTCCACTGGCGGAGCAGATGTGTACTCACATGATTTGCATGACTTTGAATTTCCTGAGGGTGAATCTTCACTCACTGCCTCTACTCTGATTCACGGGGATGACAACCCCGGCTTGGTTAGGATGAGGTAGTGAGTCGATACACTCTTCAATCTCAAGTCCTTGCCAAGATTATCTTCTACAACATTGTCCCCAAACATGGTGAGTATAGCCATGCTAGGGGTTGTGTCCCTTTGATTATCTTTTGTCTGCTTAAAGGGATTAAGGTAAACTTTCCTAGAGTCATTGCCTCTCATATGGCCTCTGATCAGATCCGTACTGCGAGTAGGAGCTTGCCCTACGACATGCTTATTACCCATCTTCTTAGGGGTCTTGACTTTGATCTTTCTGCTGAAACTCCATCAAATCCCCTGACCAACATCAATGGAGTTGTCCTGAAGATGATGGAAGCACAGCTGCGTAGACACGCTCCTGTGCAACCACCTCTTCCTCCTGCTGGTCCTGGCTCATCTTCAGCACCAGGATCTTCTTCTTCTGCAGCACCTGCATTTCCTCCTGAGTTACTAGCTCTTCTCTCTTCGGATGTCCGCTCTCAGCTCGAGGCACATCAGGCCTTGGCCGAGCAGCGCGACGCAGCCATTCGTGCAGAGTTAGATGCTCGTGCTCTTCAGGACGCTGCTTTTCGAGAGGAGGTCCGAAACGACATGTCTTATTTTGCTGACTCCATGAGATTCGTGGATGTTCAGTTTCAGGCCCTTTTCTCAAAATTTGACATGCTCGTTCCTGATCGGACTCCGACTGCTTGCCGACTCCCTGCCACCGGTCCTCCTTTTCCTCCCAGAGCTCGCTCTTCTGTTCCTTCACCGCGCACCAGAGTCGATGGCATGGATCCAGAGGAGGTTGCTTCTTCAGAGGAAGGTGGTGATGATGACGGAGACGGCGATGATGGTGATGATGGTGCTGAGGAGTGACCTCCCCTTTTGATGATGTCAAAAGGGGAGAGTTATTTTGAGAGAGATATTTTGTGACACTTTGTTATTTTGTTATGTACTTGACATATTTTGTTGTTGGACATCTTTTGCTTTGTCATGTATTTTTATTTTGTGTTGTGGACATGGATATGGTTATGTGTTTTATGTATTTATGTCATGTATGAGACTCATTTCCTTCATCTATGATATGACATGAATATTTGGCATCTTTGTTGGCATGGAAATAAAATGTTTATGATTATGATTTGGGATAATATGCCTGAGTATGATTTTATATATATGCTTGTGTTGAGGGGAGCTTCATTTGAAGTCTCTACCCAAAATATTTTGTGATAACTACATATGTTTTGCCATCATCAAAAGGGGGAGATTGTTGGCCCAAAGGCCATTATCCCAGTTATTTTGATGATAACAAAACATATTTAGTTATGTATTTAACATTCGTGTTTCAGAATTTTTCAGGTTATTTAACGGGTTGTTTTTGACGGCTCCGCTAAAAGACTCACACATTTGGAGTTCGCCGCAAAAATGAAGATTCCCAAGCTATGCACAACTAGGATACTTTGGGATCAAGATGATGATATAAAATCAAGACAAGATCAAGACATTGAAGAAAACAAGCTTTGTATTTTTTATTTTTATTTTAGATATTTTGTCAAAGCTAGATATTAGAAGTAGAGCTATGGGATTATCACACACACACACCTCTTAGTTAGGTTTATGGCTTCAAAAAGATTTTTCAATTCCATTTCTAACTTAGTTTTTAAAAGAGAACATATTTGAAAATACGCTTTTTAGAAAAACAATAGTTTTAGAAAAAACAATAGTTTTGAAAAAACATTTTTCATTGAAAAACAAGTTTGTGTTCAAAAGAATTTTATCAAACTATTTTTAACATGATTGAAGTATGACACATGCTTATACTTCATGTTTTTACAAGTTCCAAAATCTTACCCAAACCCAAAACCAAAATCCAAGTTTTCTGGTTCTGGAAGTTCTGTTTTTTCAGAACTCACAGTGACCGGTCGACCGGCCCGGTCGACCGATGTGCACAATACTGTGCACGTCTATATCAGTCGACCGACCCGGTCGACCGTAGTTCATTTACGTTCACAGGAGTTTTCGGTCGACCGACCCGGTCGACCGATGAGCCCCAACGGTCATATTTTTGACCGTTGGCGGTCGACCGACCCGGTCGACCGGGATCTGTCAAAAGTTCAAAGTTCTGACAGATCCAACAGCTAGTTTTTCTGACTGTTTTTCTTTTTGGGATTTGTCTCCAACGAATTTGTGAGGCTGTTTTTGACCCCTATAAATAGAGGGTCACCTCATATTGAGTAGACAACTATTGCAAAATATTTCTTAAGAGTTTTACAAAGATTTTCAAAGCTTTCCTTCATAAAAGATTTTCCAAAGCCTAAATTCCCAACACCCAACTTGTAGCCTATTTCTCTAGCTTCTCTCTAGATTTTGCACACCACAATCCCAAGCTTTACATCTACATATTTGGTTCTAGGATTGTGCAAGTGAGCATTTGTAAAGTGATCAAGTGTGATCACTCATTTCTTCTTGGAGTGAAGTTGTAGAGGCATCGGCCTCAAGGGAGCTAGTGAGCTTCGGGTGGTGTTGCGGCATCACAAGTGTAAGGGACAAGTGTGTCCTTGTATTGGCGATCCGGTGGGATCAACGATAGTAGTGCAAATCCTTCAAGTGTGAAGGCGGGGACGTAGAGCGTGGCTCGAACCTCGGAAACACATCCTTGCGTTTGCGTTTGATCAATTTTCTCTAACTCTACTCCTTTCAATTCTTGCACCTTAATTGTTGTATTTATTGCAAGTCTTTATTTGTGCTATTTGTGTGTGTGAAAGTTTTAAATTCCGCAAAATTGCCATAATTCATATAGCCATCACCTATTCACCCCCCTCTAGGTGATTTCAAGTGCATCTTCAGGATAGCTTTCAAAAAAATTCTCGGATATCTGGTCACTCAGCAAGGGATAGAAGCCAACCCTGACTAGATATCCGTCATACTGGAGATGAAGTTCTTAACCATGGTCAAGGAAGACCATATCCTCAATGGTCGCCTGCCCTCATCGCTTTCTCAGTAGATCAGCTGATAAGTGCAAACCCTTCTTCCTCGCCATCAACAAGAACAGAGTTGATTTCTGTTGGAACAATGAGTGTGAGGCAGCATTCCAAAGTCTAAAGGCTTATTTGGCATCTCCCTTACTTCTCTCCAGTTACTTCCTGACGAAACGTTGTTCCTTTACCTAGCAGTCTTCAACACTGCAGTAAGCGCAGCATTGGTTCAGAAAAATGGGGCATCCAAAAACCATTCTACGATGTCAACAAGGCTTTGATCGACGCTCAAACGAGATACACTAAGATTGAAAGCTAGTGTTTGCTCTCTTCTTACCACGAGAAAGTTGAAGCAGTACTTTCAATCCTTTGCCTTCGTTGTTCTGATAGAGTACCCCCTGAGGACCATTATGGAGAACCCCGAGGCCAGCAGAAGAATAGCAAAGTGGGTCACAAAGACCAGGCCCCTCAGAATCACCTTTGAACCAAGGACCATAATCAAAGTACAGGTCCTGGCAGATTTCATCAACGAGTTCGCGCGCAGGGCCCCCGCCATTAGGGGTGAGCATCGATTGCGTTCGGTTTTTGCTGATTTTTGCAAAATCGAACGGAACCGATTAGACTTAACAACTGAACCGAACCAACTCTGTTCAGTTTTTTATTTTTCGATTATATGTCCATTATATTAAATTACCTTCCACGCCTAAGAGACAAAGAAAATATGGAAGTGCAGATGAACAATTACAAGTAAAACAAAGAATACCAAGTACTAACCAGAAAAAAATCAGTGCAATACTTGTGCTTCAAAGAAGTTATTTGTGCAGATTGTTAGGACATCTAAATATTCTGTAACGCCCTGATCCGGCGGGTACGGGACGTTACTGCGACGTATATACGCATGTCAGAAATACCCTCACGTATATACGCTAAGCATCAGTACAGGCAAGAATCAGAGTACGGAAGCAAGTGGTGCATTATACATTCCAACACATGAGTACAGTTACAAAGTTATCACCAGAGGTGACAAATATTACAAGAATATTACATCACCAGTATGGCGCAATTGCGAGAATACAAGGATGTGTACAAGTATGAATAGAACAAAAAGAGGCTCAGAGTCATAACAGGAAAACTCTAAAACTCTAGAGCTGAACAGGGGCCTGGAAGGATGGGGCTCTGGACAGTCTGCGGGGATCCACGCTACCGCTGCGCCACTCTGATCAGCAACTGGGAGAGTCCACACGCTCCAAGCTTCAAAACCTGGACATGAGGATCCAGAGGAGTCAGAACTCCCCGGCGAGTGGTGATGCGAAAGCCAGATGGCGAGTATGGATAAGCACATGTGTATCGATAAATCTGGATCATAAACATGAAAACTGTGTCGTAGGCACAAGCATACAGGATCAAGTAGTATATACAGCATATGATATCAAGTAGGGAAGACTCATAGTATGATCAGATAAGAGCAGGAGACAGGCAGGATAGAATACAAGTAGAAAGCAGGATATGAACATGCATAGTATAATAATTATAAAACCAAAAATCTGGAGTAAAATCTGATACAAGCAAACATGGCAAGGCATACACAGATTCATAGCTGGCATCTTTTATTATTATTATTATTATTACTCATCTTACCCCGATGTCTAGATATGTGAACTAGCGTCCAGCGCACATATATCCACATCTGAGTAAAGCAAGGTTGTTATTGGAAACCAATGGGGGTATCAACGAACAATGTTTACAGTGGCTCCCGTACATACCCGGGACCACGCCCAGGATTGTTCCATTGCTTGGTGGACAGAACCTGCCGCAAGGCGATCAGGAGGGTCTTATAGAATGCCCTTATCAAGATGGTACAGGAAGGAGAGAGCCAGCACTCCCTCGGTCGCCTGGAGGCCCACAGGTCAGATCGGAAGTTTTAGTTGCACAACATGCCTAGTACCACTGTAAACACGAACATATATTGATAGCCGCAAGTTTCTCCCCGACCCGATGCAAGTTGTTCCTTTTTATGATTTATTAAGTAATTATCGATTTACGGGAATAGCAAGTACAAGACATGATCAGGAATTCAGGAGTACATGAGTACTATAGATTCAGGTCACTGTATATATAATATAGGATAACAAGTACAAGATTCAAGTCACTGCATGTAATGCAGGATAACAAGTATAGTATTCCCGTAAATGTGATAATCACAGGTCAAGTATTAGTATTTCAGGAGGCAAGTGATAAGTCATGCCATAATCAGAAGTAAGTGTCAAGTAGCAAGTCGGGTGTCAGGTGATATATGACTTGAAGGTGATATCATATCAATTGTCAAGTGATATAGACGGTGTCAGGTATTAGCATGAAGATGATAAGTATCAAGCAAAAGCATGTCAAGTGTTAATATATCAAGTGTGTACTTGGTAAGTGATAAAATAATAGCTGAGCACAATCAAGCAGAGCTGAGCAAGCTGGAGCGAAGCTAATGTACAACACTAAATGCTATCACGCTCGGCGGGATTACCACTCGCAGCGTAGCTAGACACATGTGTCGCAGTAAGCGTATGAACGCTATACCACTGTTCACGGGAAGCCATGCTCACGGGGTAATTACACCCGAACGGAGTGAGCGGTAAAGCGTTGACGCTAGGTCCGCCTACCAGGCGTAGCATAGGGAAAGTCCAGAGGACTTTAAACCTCAAAGGTTGTACCCAGAGGTTAGGGTACCTGCAGAGAAGGTGTTAGTTCCAGATACAAATACATAAGACAATCAAGTCGATGCAACGAAGTAGGAAAGCCAAGAGGAAAGCGAGAACACTCGCCTAAATCTTTAGAAAACATAGTGAAATCCCCGATTTCCAGAATTCAGAAATCAACGCGTCAGTGCGTTAGAGAGAAAGTGATAGAGAGAGGTAGAAATCAAAAGAGAGAAAGAGAAAGAGAGAGGAGAGAGAAAGTGAGAGCTAGAGAGAGAAGTCCATGGAGAGAGAGTATGTACAGGGGGAGAGAGTGTGTACAGGGGGACACGGTTTTGAGAGTGAGACGCGGGGGTCGCAGACGCGGGAGTCGCGTCGCGTAGATCTCACAAACGCGGGGTTTAAGACCCGCGCTCAAGTCAGGACACTAGGAGAACGCGGACGCGGACCTGGTTTCCTCGTCGCGTTAACACGAGAAGAACACAGACGCGGGCATGAGCTCCGCGCCGCGTCAATACAGGAACGCGAAGGCCGTGTTATACAAGTATCAAGAACGCGAAGATTCGCGTTAAGGAATTGCCTAGACGCGGGGGTAAACTCCGCGTCTAGCAATCAACAGAAAGAAAGAGAGACAGGGAAAGAGAGTGAGACGCAGGGAAAGAGTCAGACACAAGTTAGGGAGAAAAACAGAGAAGAGAAGGAAAAGGAAAAGGAAAAGAAAAGAAAGGAAAGAAAGAAAGAAGGAAAGGAAAAGAGAAAGGAAGGGGTGGTAGCCGGCCTTAGCCGGTGGTCGCCGGCGGCGGCCAGAGGTGGCCGGAAGTGGCCGGAAAAGGTGGCCAAAGCTCCACATCCAAACCATTATTGGAGTGCAAGTGTAGTTCATTTGGTGAAAATGGAGTTTTGTGAAAGGGATTTCGGAGAGCGAAGCAATAGCTCGTCGGAAAGAGCACGACGAGAGAGGAAGATGGCATGGTCGTTGGTGGCCAAGTGGAGTATATGGTGGTGGAGATGGTGGAGAAAGTGGTGGTGGAAATGGATTACTTTGGTGGAAAGAGAGGAAGAAGAAGGTGGTGGAGATGGTATTGTTGTGGTTGTTGTTGTTGGAATGGAGGAGGAGATGGAGGGGAGAATTGTGGTGGAGTTGGTGGAGATGGAGGTTGGAAAGGATGGGAGAGTTGCCGGCTAATGGAAGGCAAGGGCTGCCATGTCGTTCTCTGTTGGATGCATGCTTGCTGGAAACAAAGAGGAGGAGAAGAAATAATGAAAGAGAGAGAAGGAGTGGGGGTTTATATATAAATGGATATGGAGATATTTACAAGTTGCCATTGACATTCATATCAAATGAAACACGCGTTTCATTCAAAGAAAATGGGCTGCGTCCCCATCCAACAAAGACTCACGTCTGACAATTGCCCAGACACGAGGATGAAAACTCGCGTTTGGGAAAAACGCGAATACTATACGTTTACAGAAAGGACAAAAGTCAGATTTGACTTGATTGGAATTGATTAGCAGTGCATTAAATGCAGTATGGAGAGGATCTCTGCATTTATTGATTGAATCCGAGTTGTGAAACTCGCGTCTAGCGAGGAGAGAGAAAAAATAAAATATCTGGATAAAATTCCGGTATCTGGAAAAACACCGAAAACTCCGGAAAAGTCCAAAAAATGAAGTAGCTTGGAAAGCTTCCAAAAATTCTCAAAATAATAAATATTATATAAAGATTTTTGGTGAAATCAGTTTTCATAAATTCAATCCCATTTTTTAAATAAAAATCCTGAAGTCAAGCGTCAATACCGGTCTATACCGGGTCGGCCGAATTTTGATAAAATCTGAAAAATCTCAGAAAATGCATGAAAGAAGAAAATATAATTCTAGGAAGCAATATGAAAGCGGAATCCAGAAATTTGATTCCAATTGTAAACTAAAATTCTGGGAATTACCAGTGATACTGGCCGACACCAAATCCAGCGGAATTTCGATAAATTTAGAAAATTCTCAAAAAAAAGTATTTAGATAGAAAATGTGATTTTAAGAAGTTACAGAAAAGCCATTTTTAGAATTTTAACTCCGTTTGTAAATTAAAAATCCGAGAATCGGTCCGTGGTATTGGTCGACCCCGGTTTTGAAGATTTTCAACTTAATTCAGGAAAATTCCAGAAAATCACAAAAATCTAAAATATTAGAAAATGATGTTTGAAACTGAAATCGGTCAAATCAGAATATCAGAAAGTCCAAATCGAGCAATACTCTATGATCGGTCCCCCGGTTCAGAGTAGGGCTGACTCCGAGTTCACGAATCCAGATCCAAGGCAAAACGATTATATAAATAACTCATAATACAAAACAAATACCGGAAGTAAATCAAAAAATATGATCAAAATATGAATACGCAACTAAGTACGTATTCGGGGAGCGGGGTGTTACATATTCCAAAAAAACTTTCTGCAAAATTGTAAACCACTTTACCTTATGTGTCTCAAGAATGCTTCAGTCATGGTTTTATGGGAAATGAACGAAGATTGAGTAAACAGATACACTGAGTCATTGAGAGTACACTGTCAATGAGGGTACAATTAAGAATTTTTTTAATTTCTTAAAGATGGTCATAACTTTAAAGGAAAATGGTATCAGTATACAAATAGCAATTTCAGAATAATCTATCTCAAGTACAAATTACAAAAACATCCATATGATCTAACTCAAGGACAATAGTGGATACTATCAACTTTGAAAATTTCCCCAGCCATTTTTCAAATAATATTGCTATCATGTTTCAATAAAGAACCAAACAAATTGAATTTTTGATTGCTATAATAAATCAAAAAACAAAGAAACCAGTAAATCACTGTATATTCAGCAGAAAATAAAAAATAAAGTAAAATTAAGCCAGTAGCCCAAACATATCATCAAGAAAATCATTCAAATCAGTGTAGAGCCTTTAAACTTAATCATCATCAACTTAGATTCGATCACTCTGCCTCTCTAGCTTGCAAATTAATGGTGTGGATTGAATAATGAGAGAAATTAGTCCACTTATAATTATAAACTCATTGGATTGAACACTTACTTGAGGCTTGAGAAGGTTCAGAAATTGGGAGATCGCTAGGGTTCTCTTGGATACGAAATCAGAGTCAATTGGGGAATCGGGCCCAGATCACTATGGTTTTTAGAGAGCAGCCGTCAGTGGGCTTGGATCGGAGGAGAAAGGAGAGAGGCGGCGGGCTTGGATCGGAGGAGAGAGAGAGGAGAGAAAGAATTAGGGCAAAGGGGGATTGGGTGGGTGATATTTATGACTTATGAGGAGGAGATAGTCAGTCGGTTCGGTCGGGTTTGGGTTTCAGAACCCGTAACCAAAACCCGATTGAATTAGAATGGTTCAGTCGAAATCGGGTTCAGGTTTCAGTTTTTGGTCAGGATTTGGGTATACCTGAACTCTCCTCACTCCTACCCGCCACAGAATAATTTCTTGAAAGGGTGGATCCTGAATGTGGATGGAGCATCAAATGGCAAAAGAGCTAGAGTCGGGGTAGTCCTCACTACCCCAAACAGATCCATCATCGAAGAAGTCTTACATTCTCGGTTCTGAACCACCAACAACAAGGCTGAGTATGAAGCAGTCATTGTAGGCCTCAAGATGGCAACCACATCGGGGTCGCAGAGCTTGAAGTCTAATGTGATTCACTACTCATATGAGCTAGATTAATGGAGAATACTGATTGAGGCACAACCTGCACAAAATAATACGAAATTTCAGATCTAATAATAAACTTGTGCAAGTGCTCAATTCTTCCGCTATAGCAAGTGGCTATGCGGGTCGTCATCCACAAGGAGGGTTTGCGATGGAAGCTTTACGGTTCTTTATTGAAATCGTTAAGAATAAAAGTGAAGGTTCTTCTCTGTTTTTAAGTTAAGAAAAAGAAAAAGAAAGTTATAGTTAAAGTTAGAAGAAAGTGAAAGATTGAAGAAGGTGAAAAATCAGAAAACAAGAAAAGCGACTATGTACAATGAAGTGGAGAAGAAAGAGTTGGAGGAGGTGGTGTTGATCTATACTAAAGAAAGAAAAGAAAGAAAGGAAAGAAAAGGAAAGAGATACTTACCGAGGTTGAGTGTTGACTTACTTGGAAACCTTTTTGCAAGTTCTACCTTTTTACTTCGGAGGCGTTCAACGCATAGATCATAAACTCGAGCTCGGTCCCCGTGCACATTGTATCGTCAAGCATAAGAAGAACGAAGTGATGCGGAGCTTGGAAGAGGAGAACGTCTTCATGAACTATCCCTGGCTCTCACGTAGCTTAGTTACACTTGCTTTGGAATTCACTTGTACACTCAACAACAACAACCAAGGTAAAGTAGAAGAGGAAGATGAAAGCAAAACAAATGTAAAGTAAAGCAGAATAGAAAACAAACAAAGCATTTACCTTTATTACTTGCTGAGACAATGAAAGAAAGGAGTAGGGTACATCGTCGGTGTCACTCTCAACATCAGCCCCTCTCTCTTACTTACATGAATCTTCTTCTACCCTAAGTTACATACAAATTACATACATAAAAAGAAAGACTAAAAATCTAAACTAAGGAATGAAAACTAAGCTAAATCCTAATCTGCATTCACGTCCCATTTTCAGTGCAAATACAGGCCTTTTATAGGCAAAACCCTAACCATCAGGATCCCGGGGAGATCGGGAAGCAAACGCTTCCCCTAACGCCCTAACAATGCCGCGGATCCGCGGCTTTTGCCGCGTTTCCGCGGCAAGGGTGTGGCCAGGTGTGGCCACACCCTGTTGGTGGGTCACCCTGGTTTCTCCTTCTGACTTTATCTGGAGTTGGTTTCTTCGTTTGAGCTCCGGATTCTGACGAAATGGCCTTGGATTCTTGGCTTTAACCGATCGATTCTGAGAGGATTCTTCTCCACCGTTTCAACCCCTTGATTTTGCCCTGATTTTATGTGTACGAATTAACTCTAATTTAATTCAGAATTCTGGTGGGCTTTTGGGCTCATTTCTCTTCATCTCCTTAAGGATTGGGCCTGCAAATAAATTAAACAAATAATTAGGACAATGCAGGCTTTTATTCTAAAATAAGTATGAAAATGTGACATTAAATATGCAACATTAGTGACCAATCAAATACACAACTAAAGACGATCGGATGGTCGCATACCTGAAGGTTATCATGAGTTGGAAATGCAAATTCTCTCGTTGCGACTTCAAACAGATCCCAAAATCTGAGAATAGCCACACGAACTCCCTAGCCACACTACCCTTGGTCGTCGCTTTCCAATTCAAACGTGAAGTTCTTGTCGAACACATCCGAAGCCAAGCATTCGCAAGCCCGACGAGGAAGTCTTCGTCTAGATTCTTCTCTGGGTTGGATGGATCCCATTATATCATTTCTCAAGGATGGGACCCTTCCCCAGGACAAGGGCTAAGCACAAAAGCTGCAACATCTTGCCACTAGGTTTATACTCCTCGGAGGACTCCTATAGAAGAAGTCATACTCCAGGCTACCCAACGACCCGTACCAAAGGTGCCTCAGGGCGGAAAAGGCTTACGGGACAGAAGCCATCATCCCTATTGATGTATGCATGCCTACACTCTGCACAGAGAAAATCGATCAGGACCAGAATGTTATCCAAATCTGCCTTGCCCAAGATCAAGCGGAGGAAAAATGAAAAGAAGCTCAAATACTTGCCGCATACCAGCATCAAATCAAGGCATCTCATCACAAGAAAGTGAAGGCCGCGAGTTCCAAGTTGATGACCTAGTCCTTAAATGAGTCAACCAGAGCACCAAGGAGAGAAACACGGGGAAGCTTGAGCCAAATTGGGAATACATTATGGTATCTAGGGTGGCAATGGCTCATACAACCTGGCTGATCAAGATAAGAAAACACTTAGGAAGCAATGGATTCTTTTCATCTGAAGCGTTATTAGGTGTAACAACACTTACCTTCAATGAAAAAACTCAACATTCTACCTTTCTCAGCAATTTCGAGTGTTTCAACCTACATCCTATATCGGGCCCTCACCCTGATGGTGACTCGGGGAATAGCCTACAACGGGTACTCACCTGATAGCTACCGCCTCTAAGGGAGTCTCCTGAAAGATGGAGATTCGTCCAAATGGCCTATAACGAATTATGAACCTGACGATCAAGCAAGCGTAAAAACTCTCATGAAAGAAGAAAGTCTTTCCTACAACTCTTAAAACCTATATCGGGTCCTCGCTCTGACGGCTACTTAGGAAACAACCTACAACGGGTACTCGTTGTGATGACTACCCCCACTCGGGGAGTCTCCTGAAAGACGGAGATTTGCCCAAACGGGCTTATAACGAGTTATCACCCTAACGACCAAGCCTGCTCGAAGACTCTCTTGAAAGAAGGAAGTCCTTCCCACGGCTCCTACAACTTATATCAGGCCCTCGCCTTGAAGGCTACTCAGGGAATAGTCTACAATGGGTACTTAACCTTACGCCTACCCCTCTTGGGGAGTCTCTTGAAAGACAGAGATTCACCCAAATGACTTATAGTGGGTTATCACCCTGAAAGCCAAGCCTGCGCGAAGACTCTCCTGAAAGAAGAAAGTCCTTCCCATGGGAAACAAAAATTAACTTGTAAAATTCTTCAACCAGAAAATAGAAAGCAAAAGAGCTCGAGTACATTATTCGCTTTATCAAAGTACAAATTACAGGAAAGCTGAAAAAGAGATAGCAAAAGTGTTACATTTAGTGCTATCTCTATCTCTGTTGACCCAGTTCCTGCTCCAATCAGCAGACCTATTTCGCAGCTTGTCATTCTCACGCTGAACTTCTTCCAAGCAAGAGCGGGAGAAATCCACATCATTTTGCCTGCTCTGAACATCTGATTTAATTGATAAATCTTAGCATGCGCCTCTTTTAACTCCCTGGTATCCGTAGGAGGGAAGTTCTTAGCTCCTTCCCTTTTTCTGATGATCCAACACCCTTTGGGCCGACCTGTTCCATCTTTCAGAAAGATCCCTTTCTTTTCCCTTGCTATAGGCCAACTCATGCTCTAGCTGAAAGATTAAGCTATTGTACAAGGTGATCTCGGTCTCCAATGGAAGTTCAGATGGAATGCTCCCTCCCCCCAACATTGCCTTTCGCTTCTCACGGTAGAATTGCAACAAGGACCTAGGCTCCGAATCAAGGTGCAAATTAGACTCCACTGTAGAAACCTCAGGATCATCATGAAAAGGGGAACCAATGCTTAAATGTCCTTCCCGGACCCCAGAAGAACCACTCGGGTTCGAATCTTGAGGAATCTTTGAGCAAACAACCACAAAGATGCCAAGGCTACAACAAATAACAAATGGCAAAATGAGAAGACAATCCAAATTTCGAACGATCAGAAAAATTTCATTAATGAAGATTACAAAGTACAATCAGGAAATCACAAAGCTCTCATACACTCGCGATTTCTAGGAGAGATTCCTCAGCTTCTATGGAGCTAGGTTCTGCAGAAGGAGCCACGATGGCTACGCCAGCAAGCGCTTCCTTGGCAACTACGGAGATAGGATCTGCAAAAGAAGCCACGTTGGCTGCACCAACAGGAGGATCTCGAGGAGTCCCCGCTGTCGACTTAGGAACAATAGGGAAAGGCGGCACGTCAGAGACCAAGGGCTCAAATTCAACTTGGTCTCCTCGAGCAACATCAACCTCAAGTGGGTATCTCTACGGTTTCCATTGGTCTCGGTTCATGTACCCTTGCACATACTTCCCATGCTTGAACAAGTGGTCTCCTCTTGTGCTTGCGCTTCAAGGTCGGCAATCTTCTTATCGGCCTGAACCTCGTCGGCCTGCGCCTAGTTCAGATCATGAAGCAAACCTTCCTTTTCAATTTGGAAGGTCGCCCTCGTGCGGTCGCGCTTGGTCTCGGCGCTCTCGACCAGTCGGCGTGCTTTCCCCAACTCCATCCAAGAGGATCAAAGTTCAGAGTCCTTCCGCGCCAACTTCGTGGATTGTTTCAACAACTCGACGGTCTTCTCCTCAAGCTCTCGCGAAACTGGGCTAACTCTTGAACCATATTAGCCCAGAAATGGGCCAACTCTTGGTCTGTTCGGCCCGAAGCTTGGCAAGCTCCTCGTCAGACTCCCTCCTCACTGTAGACGCCTCCTCAAGCTTACTTCGGAAGTCAGCAATGCTCAAATCCCTCTCCCTCACGGCATCTTATTGGAAGCTCGAGGACTAAACCACACACCAGAACCTACAAAAAGGGGTGGTTGAGGGGACTACATACCAAATAGAAAAAAAGAAGCGACTAACATCTACCTGGATGATGTCGTTCTCCAGCGGTCTTATCTGATTCCTTGAGGGGACCCTTCAGATTCCCCAAGGCCTCGGAGAAAATTGCTGTGCCCAAGAATTTTCTCACGATTTTCCTTCCGCAGGAACACTCCCCACTTAGAGCCTCAAATAGGAATATCCTAGGATGCTTCTGCAGGGAAAATGACAACGGTCAATACTCCACTAGGGTACGCTGACCCCAACCTACAAGGTCTCAACCAACGGTTCCAATGGGAGGGAAAAAACCTCAGTTGGGGTGTCACCTTAGAGACATCTTCTTGTGAAACTGCTTTAGCGAGAGCTCTTTTCTCGGGGATAGTGGTTGGAGACTCCACCAGCTGGATGACCTCGGTTGTTCGACGGGCCCCTCCGCCCGAGTCATAATGGGAGAAGCTGCTTCCCAAGATTTTTCTCCTACCACTGGAACATGGCCCCCTTCTTCTCCATCAATCTCTACTCCATGATCTCATGATTAGATCCATAATCAAATCGAGTCTTCTTCTGTAAAATAAGAGACACATTACTCAGGGCCAAGTCTATCACAAGAGAAGAGATACCCAATACGATGTCACTCCTACCTATGGGCCAGCCTGGACGAAACCTTCCGCATGCGATGCACTAGTGCAGACTCGGTTTTCCCCTCCTCGTCAGGTTGAGCAAAAGAATCTGGTGCTACCTTCTTTGAGGATGGGTCGGCCTTATGTGGCTGCTTCTCACACGTCTCGGGTCTCAATTTGGGGCCTCGCCTTGAAGGATCCTCCCCTGGGGACAAGGCAACACTTGCCCAGTGCATTCCTTCCCCATGACCATTTCAGCCAGGAGAGCAGAATCTGCCTCTTCCTAAGTCCCTGGGACTATAGGAGGAATGGAAGGTCGGCTGGGATTCAACAACCAGCTCCAATTATAGTAATTGACTTCAATTTGAAGTAGAATCTGGACCCTTTCCCTACCTCCCCGTAACCGGGACCTCTTTATGCGCAAGTGTTCCTTTACTCCATATGGTCTAGACAGTTCCACGGTCCTTCTGCTATCCATCTCCTAGGCCCCATGAATATGGATGACGGTATCACGCCACCTGTGATCACTGTCTGCCAGATTGACGATCAACCTATCAGATCCACTCCTTACGCCGAAAAAACATCCACCCTCCTTGGTTCTTCTAATCATGTAAATGGCAGAGAAGTGCTTAACTCGACAAGTGTCAGGAAGGAAGATGTTGCAGAGTGCCTGGAAGCTCAAAACAACACGCCACCCCCTACTATTAACTGAGAGGGTACCATACAATAGCTGTGCATAAGGTCACTGACGAAGTCTGTCAGAGGGAACTTCAGCCCCAAGGCCAACACTTGGGGTGAAGGTATACACCACCCGCCTTGGGAGTCTCTGTATAGTCGGTTTCTAAAGGGCACCACTCTACTTTGACATTTGACGACAGGCGAACTCCATATCATACCAAGTAATTGTCTACCTTCTTTAGGCTGCGGAGGATTTTTAGCATTGGATTGAAGTCCATGGCTATCCTGTATGATGTTGACTTCCCTTCTCTTTTCTCTAAACTCCGTACATTTTAGAACGGATGAAATGAGTTAATGGAAGATTTGGGGGCAAAAATCAAAAGCAGAGGAAAGAAGATGAAGGAATTGCTAAATTTGAGAAGATTTGGGAAATTAGGAATTTATGGAGAAACTCCCTCTTTCCCTATTTTAAATCCTCTTTCGACGTCATCGCAATAATGACTCTGAAAATGGTGATCACTTTTCTACTTTTGAAGGAAAATCAAAGCCGTTGCGCAAATCTCAACGACTTCAAATGGCGATAGCCAATACATCACGCATGCCGATGAAACTGGCTGAGTGATAGTCTCGCAGGCAACTTAAAGCATTAAATGCGATAACATACGTGAAGATTCCCTTATGTCGCCCCAATTTCCTCTTGTTGTCCTGTAGCAACAGACGAGGGGTCAGCTCGAGAAACAGATTCTCTGTCCGTTTCATCCTGTAAGGGCAGATGGAAATCCACTCGGGGAACTCAATTCATTCTCTCCTTCTCGACCAGAGACTCCGAGAAGAAGAGATGGAGGAGACATCTGTAGTGGTCAAAATTATGAACTCCTACAGGATTGTGACACCTAGCAGGTCTAACGAATCGTGGGGTCAGAAGCCTAAAGTTTCGTCCAGCAGATCTTACCTAACTACTTGGCTTCCAAAACAGTTACAATCACTAGGCACATGGAGCTATAGACGCGGATTTGGACTTTAATCATCGCCAGCCAGGACAACCCCGACAATCATACATCATTTAAACCAATTACAGCCGGGCTGTTAAATGTAGTTTCGATCGTGAGCAAATTCAGAGGCAAAAATCTCGGGGACCATGACTCAGCTCTTTTCCCCTCAGCTATAAAAATCAATCCTCTCTTTCTTTACAAGAGATCAAACCCTAAAGAATTAAATCTATAGTAGAGTGCTGAAACCCCATTGTAATCTCTTTGCATTAGTGGAATCTCTCTCTTTGTACCGTGATTTTTTCCCCTTAACGGGTTTTCACATAAATTCTCTGGTATTTGCATTGCTCCTTTCTCTCTTTAACAAATTCTCTTACAAATTGAGTGTAGATAAATTCTCTCAAGAAATTTACCCCTATAGTAAGCATTGTCAAAGCTTAATGAAGCAGCAGGAACAAAAAGATAAAAAGTCTGAAACCCTATTTGGTAACAAGAATTAGCAAGAATCATCGACTTCTTGCTGACTATAGTATAAACTAATCATGAATGAGTATGTACCAATGGCAATTAAAACCATCCTGAAACCATACAATCTGTCACTTACTCCCCAACTCTAGAGTTATGACGTTCAGGAAAAAGCTTCAACAACCCCACTTCCTCCCCACTAGATCCAAAGATAGCGAATACAGTGCACCACATGATGATGATCTGGACTTTTCAGAGTATACTCATGGTGCATGGTGGGAAAGCTGATACTCTCCAGCATGACTTTTGCAGCTAGCTCTTTGGACAGATTGGTCACTAGAACCTATATATCGGTGCTTGTTGAGGGAAACACTAGAACAAAAATGAGCTTTCATGGCGATTTAAAATCACCATTAAAAAGCAACGATAACAGCGTTAACATTCCAAAAAGACAAACTCCCCAGGTAGTACTTCAACTGGTCTGAACGACACCCAAACTTGTTGACATTTACAAAAGACAAGATGTGAACAAACTGATGACTAAATTCTATCCATTCTCAGAGACCAAGCAATGCCTTAAAACTTACTGAACCAGTAAAGCAGACAGTAACGAAGCATCACCTGTAAAGAGGCCTAAGCATGGCCGAAGAGGATAGTTTCGCTTGAAGCTCTATAGTCTTGTTGAAGGGCTAAGATATTAATTTCGCTTGAAACTTCTCTTGAGAGCTTCACTAGAAGCTCTTCATAGCTCTGCAAAAGAACTAATCTTAAGTTTTGCCTGAAGCTAATATTAGCTTCGCCTGAAACTTTTCTTGAGAGCTTTGCTTGAAGCTCTTCACGCTATGCAAAAGTGATAATCTTAAGTTTTGTCTGAAGCTAATTAGCTTCGCCTCTTGTAAGCTTCGCTTGAAGCTTTTCATAGCTCTGCAAAGAGCTAATTTTCAGTTTCACTTGAAGCTAATTACAGCTTTGCCTAAAGATAATTATGGCTTCGCTTGAAGCTTTCTTGTTACTTCGCTTGAGAGCTATACTAGCCTCTGTATGATCTATAAACAAGCAATATAAACACTAGGGGGTGAATAGTATTTATAAACTTTTTAAATTAAAACTACTTCCAGGAAAGTAAAATTCACAGAATAAAAACTCAGAAAATGTAAACGCAAAAACAAGAGATTTTATCCTGGTTCGGTCCTTATGACCTACGTCCAGTCCCCAAGCAATCAGCTTGAGATTTTTCTTTTCCTTATTTGGATACATCCAAAACCAACACCTGTACACCACTTGATAAAACACCCTTTGCCAAATGTGTAACTCCTCTTACACCAAGAAGACGACACCTTGTACAACTTCTCTTCTACATCAAGAAGACGCTCTTGTACAACTTCTCTTTGAGTGAATACAATCAATCCTATAAGCCTTGAATCTGTATGTGATTGTGGACAAGGTCTCTTATAGGTGGACTTTTAGAATTCTTCACAATAGTTTAGGAATTGGTGAAGAAACAGAAAGTAGAAGCAAGTTTTCAGAAAAACAGAATTTTGAACAGAATTTTTCGGCAGAAAATTTTTGTTTTGAATTGGTGAATTGATCCTAGGACAACATCCCTATTTATAGGTAAAATTTATAGTCAGTTAGGGAAGTTATCAATTCAAATTTGAAATTTAAAACGTTGGATAAAATACCAAAAATCAGTAACTGTTTAACAGTTAGAAACTGATATTAGTCGACTAGTGTATGGAGGTTAGTCGACTAGAAGAACAAATTTTGCCATAGTTAGTCGACTAATATATGAGGCAAGTCGACTATATCAGGATTGATACAGATAATAAGTTTCTGAAAACTGTAATTAGTCGACCAGTAGAACATTGTTAGTCGACTATAGTATGGGTTAATCGACTAGGGTCAAGAGGTAGTCGACTAATACCGCTAAATAGATATCAAACAGAGAGCAAGATATTTTTTTGTGGAAGGCCTTAGTCGACTATAAAAATATCAAGTCGACTGTAGTATTGGTTAGTCGACTATATAAGGGGTCAAGTCGATTATATGACTATTGTGTGTGCGTTCAAGGCTTTTAACAAAGATTCTAAAAAATACACATAAATAGTCAAATTCTTCATATGAGTTTGAGCAACCAGAACTCTGTATATAAGCTTGACATAGAGATCCAAATGCATCTGTATTACTTTGTTATCCATCATCAAAAGCTTTCAATCTGTAGGCTTCAACATTCTCCCCCTTTTTGATGATGACAACCTGTGTATGAAAAAACTCCCCCTGCAGAGAAACTCCCCCTGCAGTTAACATGTTATAACAAATAGATATATAACAAGTGTTCTTGTTCTCCCCTGCATAACAAGTTGATATATAACAAGTGTTCTTGTTCTCCCCTGCATGACTCATAAACTATTGCAACATTGTCATATATATCATATATCCATATATCTCGAGGCATATCACAACACACATATATCACAGCACATATATATCACAGATATAACACAAAATAACATTTCTCCCCCTTTGTCATTAACAAAAAGAGAAATAGCATAGATCATAAAGAGACACATGAACAACCAGCGTTTCATAACAAAACAGAAAAAGTTAAGTAGTACAATAGAAAACTAAAAGAGTCATAACAAAAAGAAAATACAAAAAGAAATGGCAAGAAACTCCAAAAACATAAAAAACAAAGCCAACGCCATATGCATCACATGTCAAATCTGGGAGGAGGTGGTGGTGGAAAATGGGTCTCCAGAATTTTCTTTTGAGTTATTTCAAACGACTCCATCTTCAGTTGCATACTCATAAAATGGTTCATCAGTAAAGATTGATTTGAGAGCAATGCATCCTGAGAGTCCATCATAGATTGTTGACGGTTTTGTAGAGTCTCTATTTTAACAGAAATAGAGTTGTAGAAAGCATCGGGATATGAAGGAGGTCTTGAGTTGAACTTTGTGGAGGAGGTTGAGTGGAGGAGGAAGGAGCTTAGTTGAACTTTGTGGAGGAGGAGAGGGTGGATGTTGAGGGTATGGTAGAGGGTGAGAAAAATCATGAAGTTTCATACGATGAAGTATGACACGATTAAAAGGCTCGAAAACTTTGACAACACTCGTTTCGGAAGCAAGATCTATGTGAAATTTCCGAAACACATGAGATAAAAAGGCTCCATATGGTAAAAAGGAAGTATGGTCCTTAACAAGAGTATCAAAAATTATCTTAGACCAGTTGACTTCTAGTCTAGCCATGATGGCATAGACACACGTAGCTAAATCACAGGAATAATAGTTATAAATCCCAGTTTTTGGGCAAATGTTATAGGCAAGGATGTGACCAATTAGTTGAGGAATAGGTTTTAATTTATTGTTAGACATTGGGAGTCATTGACCTGGAAGAAACATATTCGATAAGACCTCAGCATCATCTATATTAATGTCATTAATATATAGGCCGTGATAAGGAATTGAAAAAATACGACCTAAGAATTAGCATCATCTATATTAATGTCATTAATATATAGGCCGTGATAAGGAATTGAAAAAATACGACCTAAGAATTTTGAGGATAACTTGATATTCACACATTTAACCATAGAATAGATATGAACATCATCTTCATTGTCTTCATAGGTTAAGATTGTATAAAACAAGTGGATTAAGAAGAGATAATATTCTTGTCTTGATTTAGTAGAAAACATAGTATAAAGACCACAATTTTGAAGGTAAGAGACAATATCATAGTTATTAAAGTCTTCATACTTAACAAATCTACCAGGTAAGATTTCTAATGAAGAAATTCTTAAGAAATCATCTTCTAGGGCAGCATTTTTAAGAAAAGCTTTAAAATCAGTTTGAGATGAGGAAGAAGATGGTGTAAATTTAGATTTCTTAGACCTAGACATGATTAGAACTGAAATTAAAGATAGATAAAGCAGGAATGGAGAGTATAAGACAGAGATTGGAACAAATTACCAAGAAATTTGAAGGAAGAGGGAATGGGTTCACTGCTGCTTTGCTGAAGGCTGTAGTCGACTGCTTCTAGCGGCTGGAGAGAGGAACCGGGTGAAAAAATTAGGGTTTTTATGAGGGTGAAGGGAAAAGTGAGAAGTAAAACTAACATCAATAGTTAGGATTGAAAGTAGAGAAAGATCAGATCCAAATTTTTATGATATGGGTCGGATTCGAATGAAAAATATCCAATAACCGAACACATATTTTGACAGGGTTAGTTGACTTGTGTTTTTGACTAGTCGACTAATCCACTATTTAGTCGACTAGTTGGTCGATATAGTCGACTAACTTTTCATAACTCAAAAATCCATGTTTCTGTTTGATAAAATTAGTCGACTGGTACACTGTTAAGTCGACTAGTTACTTATCAAGTCGACTACTAGACTTTGATAAGTAGACTAATAAGAAAAAAATGGCTTAAAATAATTCTGAAAAAATATTTAAAGATCGAAAATATTACAAATACCTAAATCACTTTGAAATCTTATAAAAATATCTTCTTTAAGTGGTTTTATAAAAATATCTGCAATTTGATTATCAGTTGATATAAAATTTAGTGAAATATCACATTTTAAAGCATGATCACGTAAAAAATGATGTCTAATATCAATATGTTTAGTACGTGAATGATGAATTGGATTTTTAGATAAGTTAATAGTACCGGTATTATTACACATAATAGGTGAATTTGTGATTGACTTGCCATAATCAAATAAGGTTTGTTTCATCCATAAAATCTGAGCACATGCAACACTAGTAGCGATATATTCTGCTTCGATTGTTGATAATGATACAGAATTTTGCTTTTTACTGAACCATGATACTAGTGAATGTCCCAAAAAGTGACAAGTACCACTAGTACTCTTCCGATCAGATTTACATCTAGCAAAATCAGCATCACTATATGATATAAATTAAAATGTGCTTGATTTCGGATAAAATAAGCCATAGTTGATTGTGTTATTAATATATCGAAGAATCCTTTTCACTGCTTTAAGATGTGATTCCTTAGGATTTGATTGATATCTAGCACATAAGTAAACATTGAACATAATATCAGGTCTACTTGAAGTAATATATAGTAAAGAATCAATCATACCTCGATATAGTTTTTGATCAACATTCTTACCATTTTCATCTTTGTCTAGGAATGTAGTGGTACTCATGGGAGTATTTTTACGACCAGAATTTTTCATACCAAATCTTTTCAAAAGTTCCTTTGCATACTTGCACTGGGAAATGAAGATTCCATCATTTATTTGTTTTATTTGCAGACCGAGAAAGTAAGTTCACCCATGTGACTCATCTCGAATTCACTCTGCATTGTCTTAGAAAATTCTTGACAAAGATTATCGTTAGTAGATCCAAATAAAATATCATCAACATATATTTGAATAATTAAGATATCTTTATTAACATGTTTAATAAAAAGAGTTGTATCTGCTCTTCCCATCTTAAAACCAGAATTTAAAAAAACTTTTTAATCTATCATACCAAACACGGGGGTGCTTGTTTTAAACCATATAAAGGTTTCTTAAGTTTAAAATATGGTTTGAAAATTTTTCATGTTGAAAACTTGGAGGTTATTCAACACAAGCAGTTTCTTTAATAAAATCATTTAAAAAGGCACTTTTAACATCCATTTGATAAAGTTTGAAATTCATAAAGCAAGCAAAAGTAAGTAAAATACGAATCGATTCAAGTCTAGCTACTGGTGCATAAATTTCATCAAAATCAATACCTTCTTTTGATTGTATCCTTATGGTACTAACCTTACTTTGTTCTTAATAACTTGACCTGATTTATCAAGTTTGTTCTTAAAGACCCATCTGGTACCGATGACTGGATGATCAGTAGGACGTTGTATAAGATCTCAAACATCATTTCTGACAAATTGATTCAACTCTTCTTGTATTACAATAGTCCAAAATCATATGCACATGCTTCTTTGATATTTTTTGGTTCAATGAGTGATATGAAAGCAATTTGTATCATGTAGTTCAACTTGGATCTTGTCTGAACACCTTAATTTATATCTCTAATAATCAAATCATATGGATGATTCCTTACTTCAACATATGCTTTAGATAACTCAGTAGGAGTTTCATCAATATTAGAAATGTTAGTATCATCAGAAGATATAATAGTATTATCAATAGGAATATCTATGATATCATCATCATCATGTGAAGAAGTATTAGAAATACACGTAGTCAAAGATTCATCAAATTTAATATGTAATGATTCTTCAATAGTAAATATTTTCTTATTAAATATTCTATATGCTTTACTTTGAGTAGAATATCCAACAAAATATCTTCATTGGATCTAGCATCAAATTTATCTAAAGCATCCCTTGTATTTAAGATAAAACATTTACATCCAAAAATCCTGAAATAAGAAACTTTTGAAATTCTATTATAAAATAATTTATATGATGTTTTGTTTAAAATAGGTCGAATAAGCACACAATTTAAAACATAACATACAGTAGCAACGGCTTCAGCCCAAAAATATTTTGGTAAATGACTGTCCATAACATAGTTCTAGCACATTCTTGCAAAGTCCTATTCTTTCTCTTCGCAACACCATTTTGAGGAGATGCTCTAGGAAATGCAAAGTTATGTGTAATACCATACTTATCACAGAAATTTGTAAAAGATTCATTTTCAAATTCTCCTCCATGATCACTTCGAATAGTGACTATGTTTAGAGACTTTTGATTTTGAATTCTTTTAAAAAAACTTGAAAACTCATTAAAAGTATCATTATTATTTTTTAGAAAAATTACCCATGAAAAACGTGAATAATCATCAACAATAACAAAAACATACCTACTTTTGTTTAAAGAAGCAACACGAGTAGGACCAAATAAATCCAAATGCAACAGTTCTAAAGGTCTATTAGTAGAAACTAAATCTTTAGATTTAAAAGATGATTTAACTTGTTTTCCTAATTGACAAGAATCACAAAAATAATCCTTTTTAAAAGCTATTTTTAAAAGACCTTTAACTAAATCAAATTTAGAAATCTTAGAAATTATTTTCATATTCAAATAATCAAATTTTTTATGCCATAAAAAATAATCATTATTAGAAGCAAGTAAACGTCATTTGATGATATACAAGTTATTGATAACTCATAAATATTGTTGTTACGAGAACCTTTAAATAGAATATCTTTCATGTTAGTATCATATATAAGACATGCATTTTTTTCAAAAACAGTTTTATAAACCTCATAACATAACTGACTAATACTTAATAGATTGTATTTTTAAACCTCTTACCAAAAGAATATTTTCAATAAGGGGTTTCGAAATGTTACCAACCATACCGATACCAATAACCTTTCCTTTGTTATTGTCTCCAAACATTACTGTACCTCCCTTTTTGATTTGAACGGAAGACAGTAGTTGAATGTTTCCGGTCATGTGTTTGGAACAACCACTATCAAGTATTCACTTTTCTTTATAAGGTACCTATAAGATAAAAACATTTTGTATGATACACATCATGATAGGGTCCAAAAAAGATTAGCCTTTAGGAACCCAAATCCAATTGGAATTTGGTTTCCATTTGTTAGTATAAACATAATTAACAGAATTACACACATCATGTATATAAGATGCAATATAAGCATTTTTATCAACATTATTTAGATTTTTCGGAATCCATATATATTTGTTCCTAATTCTTTTTGAAATAGTATTAGTATTTCTTTTCACAAAAGAATTATATGGATTATTACTATAAAATGTGTAGATTTTACAAATTAGTTTTTGAAAATTCAAGACCAACATGTGTAGGTTTGTAAATCTTATCTTTTGAAAATCTAAGACCAAAATTATTATTTGACAATTTTTGATAAGATAATAGATCATTTAAATCTTCTTTTCCTTTATTAAATTTTGTCACATTCTTCAAAATTTCTTCATACTTAATTTTGAAAGTCATTTTTTTTATCTAAAATAGTAATTCTAGAATTTAAAGAAATAGTTTCTTTTTTAAGCATAGAATTCTCTTTTAAGAAATTCTCATTCCCTTTTTTTAAAGATGAAATAACTTTTTCAAAATCATCTTTTTGAGAATTTAAAGAAGATTTTGAGAAACATAAATTGAATTTTCATTTTTGAGTCTTTCATTGTCCTTTGTTAAAACTTTATTTTTCATCTTTTCATTTTTGAAATCATTATAAAGTTCTTAAATGCTTCTAATAATTCATCATAATCTTGTACCTCATCTTCTTGATCCATGAAGCAGATATTGACGATTTCAGTGGCTTCTTCTTCGTCAGAGGAAGATGAATCGCTATCATCCCAAGTTGCTTGGAAGGCTTTCTTCTTCTTGTTGAACTTATTGAAATTCTTGAAATTTCTTTTGATTTCATCAATGGGCAATCCTTCTTTATGTGACCTGGTTTGCTACACTTAAAACAAAAAGGATTATCATTAGTATCTTTATTCTTTTTAAACTTACCTCGTTTTAAGAACCTTTTGAATTTTCTTGAAAGCATCGCCATCTCCTCTTCAGCGTCATCTGAATTGTCTGTATCTGAAGATGTATGAATGGCAAGTGTAATCGCCTAGAGGGGGGTGAATAGGTGATGGCTAATCTAATGGTCAATAATGCGGAATTAAAAACTATTTAATGCAAACTAAAAACTTCTTAAACTAAACACCAAGTATAACACAAGAGTGTAGCCGGATTCCCCGTGAAGGGCTCTGGACTAACTCCTCAAGATTCCTCTAAATAAGAGTTGAGGTGCCGCGTTGGCTCTCTTGGTTGAATACAAGTGTTAGCAAACAATCTCCAAGCATATAACAATATGAGCACAAATGTATATCAAGCATATAAAGATAAAGACAATAAAAGCATTCAAGATATAAACAAGTAAGAGATAGAGAGAGCAATCGCAAACACGGGAGATTTATTTCGAGGTTCGAGCACACTTGCTCTACGTCCCCGCCTTTAACACTAAGAAGGATTTCTACTAAAATCGATCCCACCGGATCACTTGGTGCCGCATTACCTACAAGCTCTTTGGACTCTCTAGTCCCTCTCTTGTTCCCGCAAGAACACACCGCAAGCTCACTAGCTCGCCGAGGCCGCACCTCAAACACCGAGTTCCCATTAGAACCCGAAACAATGAGAACACACACGTCCGCCTCCTCAAAGCAAAGAAAGAACTCTTGGTGATCTACACACTTTGATCACCAACAAAACTCTCACAATAACACTCCTATAGGATGAATATATCAATGGATAGCTCAAGTGTTTGTGTGAGAAAACTAGGATTGAAATGGTGGAGGAAAACTCATGAAATCACTTTTTAATACTCTTGAAAATCTCTCCTTTTGATATGGCAATTTTGGCTCTTAAATAAGTGGAGATAAACACCTAATATAGTTGGAAAAACTGGCTCAAATCCACTTCAAAATCTTGGCTAAAATAGCCCCAAAAGCCCTCCTTTTATAGGGCTAGAAAAACTAGCCGTTGGGGCAGTTTTTCAGCCCTGGCGGCTGACGGTCGACTGGCCCGATCGACCGCCAACGGTCAGAATTCTGACCGTTGGAGCCTCGGTCGACCGGCCTGGTCGACCGCGGCTTGGAACAAAGAGCAGAGCTCTCTGCCGGTCGACCGGGGCTTTCCAGAGAGCAGAAGCTCTTTGGCGGTCGACCGGCCCTCCAGCAGGCCTGGCGTGCACGTTCTGTGCACGTCGGTCGACCAACTCGGTCGACCGGCAGAAGTCAGGACAGGGATTTTAAGGTAATGAAAACTTGACATTTTGACTCAAATAAAATCCCATAAAATCACGAAAAGTCTACAAAAATAGGTTCAATATTATACTTTGATAATCAAACATGTTTGAGAAAAATCAAGATATGTTACAAACAATTTGAACTATTTTTGTAACTTAGAAATTTTGGCTAAAAACGAAAACCGTATTTTTTCAAATTAGTTTTTCAAAACTTATTTTTCCAAAACTTCTCCAAATATAAAAACAAGATATTTTAAACACTTTTGAAACATAGAGTGTATGGATATGATCCACTACACATACATAGTGAAATATCTATGTTTTTGACAATAAGCACTAAATGGTTTTGGTTAAAGATATGTATACTTTGAATTACCAAAAACCAAACCTGTAGTTTTCAAAAAGAAAACTCTTTTGTATTTTTCCAAAATAAAAATTCTTTTATGAAAACTATCTAAATCAAGAGTGTGTGTGTGTATATGATATACTTGAGCAATCCACCAACTATTCTATCCTTTACATTTTATCTACAAACAAAATCTTAATAAAACAAACCTAGACACAAGTCTTCTTCTTGAAGTCTTCACTTGAAGTCTTCTCATCTTCTTGACTTGGTCCAAACTCGATCCAAAGAGCTAGACTCCTCTTGAGTACTTGATTTTGTCTTGATGCGTAGGCTCTTGAATCAAACCGTGCTAGCTCCAAAACTTGACTTTAAATCCTTTGTTGAAACTAAACACCAACTAAGATCTTGATCATAAATCTGAGACTAATTAAACACAAGATCATTAGTACTATAACTGCATGAGTTGATCATCATCAAAACTAGAGTGATGAGCCTTTGGGCCAACAATCTCCCCCTTTTTGATGATGACAAAACTCATGGAGTTATATATGCATGGATTAAAGTAAAGCTTCAAAGAAGCTCCCCCTTAACTCATGCATCTCAATAAACAATAAATATACAATGAAAGCTCATAAACATGTATGCAAATACAAGGAGATAATCATGCCAATCAAGCATAAAACTCATCAAATTCTTTTTCTCCTATTTGCAAAACAAAACATATATGCATAAACATAAATCCTTTTCCAAAACATGCATATATATCTAAAATACTTCTCCCCCTTTTTGTCAATCATCAACAAAGGGATTAAAGTAAACACAAAACAATGTTTTCCCTTTTTTTTGTCAAAAACAAAAAAAATCAATAAAGGGGTGAACTCAAATCAACCAATAAAAGAGATATATGCGATATACATTCATGAAGAGGAAGACGCTAAGTTAACTTCCCTACATATATGCATTACATGAAGAAAGGATGACAAGTCCTAACTCACATAACGCATAATATGCAATGCATAAGAGGAGATGTGAAGCTCCCCTTACACACGTGTACCGCTTAAAGAAGAGTTGTCAAGCTCCTCAATATAAGATACACTCAACATGAATCTATATGTAGAAGAGATGTTAAGCTCCCCTTGTATATAGGCAATACACATCAAAACATTTTTAATATTCTCATTAAAACAAAATTTTGAATTTTTCTCAATAAAACAAATTTTGAGATATCTTAGTAAATCAAATTTTAAGATATCATAAAAACAAATTTTTTAAGGTACCACTTGTAATCAAATTTTAAGATACCAATTGTAAATAAACATTACAAATTTTGAATTTTAATTAAAAATAAAATTATATTGATACCAATTGAAAAATATGGATATCAAATTGAAGATTATTGCACATTTTTGATATCAATAAAAAAACTAATTTAAAATAATGCCTAAGCTTGTTAAAATATCAATTGAGATACCAATTGAAAATAAGGATTTGAATCAAGCTTAGCATAAACAAACTTTGTGCTTTAAACATGTAAATATCTTGATAATCAAGCACCAACAAATCATATATGTATGAAAATGATGAAGCATACATATGTAGGAAATATGAGTATATACAAAAAATATCAATTGAGATATCAATTGAGAATATGATGTAAATCAAGTATATAACTCATAAACTACCACCCTTTTTATGCATAAGGTAAAAGATTGTCAATGAGGCTTGCAAGGCATAATCGCCCATCCGTCCACCCATTAAGTGGTTGGTAGGGGTTTTCAAAAATAGGGTTTGAAAATATTTTATAGTGAAAAACACTACCAAATGAAGAATAAATAACTAGTTAAATTAATTTTTGAAAAAAAACTAGTTAAAGATCCTTTAAAATATGAAATCAAATCATTCATCTATGAAGCATGCTAAAAACACAAGAATTGACACTCGAAATATATAAAGCTCAAAATATCTCATGAAAATAATGTCATGAGTAAACAAATGAAATGTGAGTATACCATAATCATGTGAGTAGCATTTTCATGAACTTAAGCAATAAAGCTCTAAACAAACATGAATCTTATTTTTATCAAAATAAATCATGAAAATTCATTTTTCATATAAAGAACAAACTTCTAGGTATATGTATGTTTTTATCCAAAACTAATAATATGCATACATATCCCAAATATAAAAGAGTCTATGATATGATTTGCATGAAGGCAAGAGACTCAAGAGACATACATGTATATTCATTAGATTTGAATTCAAAATACATATACATGAAGTAAAACATGAAAATAGGCAAAACAAGTGTAAATGAGAGAATCATCAAAACTAGGCTATACATGTGCAGATAGTGAGTACAAATGAACAATGAAGTGCAAACATATATGAATCAGTTGTTGCTCACTACTTGTACATGTATATATCAAAATTTTGATAAAAACTACATCTAACCATATTTTTACCACATGAAGCACAAAACAAATAAAAACATGAACATGTTAAAAATATCATATGTGAAAAAGCAAGTAAATAAATTAGGAGTTTTAGAGATAGTTACCAAACCAAAAAACTACGCTCTAAGTCTCCAAAACATGGTGGTTGTCCCACCAAACCTCCTTGATAGCGGTGCATCAAAAGTATGTCCATCATGTCCATGTGCAACCACCACCAAGGCACCATCCCTCTCACGTTTTGTGAGAGCCCGCACCTACATCAAATATAAAGGTGAGAATTTTGGTACCCATTTTCTTTTGAGTCCGTGAGGGTTAGTATTGAAAGGAACCCAAACTTCTTATTAGCAAAATTTAAAGCATTTATCTTATCATAATAAAATTTTGCTAAATGGCCTTTGCGGCCACAATGTGTACACTTGTACTCTCTAGGATGCATATGTGTGTGAGTGTGATCATGATGTGGGTGATGTGCATGAACATGTGGAGCTTATTTCTTTGAAAACAAGGACTCCAATTTAGAATGATTAAAAGCACATTTGCTCAAAGTTGAGCTTAAATAATCAATTTTATTTTTCAAAGATTTAACTTCATTTTTATCAATAGTTGTGGCATGTAAAGCATGGTGAGAATGAGAATCATTTTTCTTATTCTTTTTAGAAACATTTTCTTTTTCTTTTTCAACAATTTTTCTTTTTAAAGAAGTGTTTTCATGTAAAGCAATATCTTTTTGTTTTTCTACCAAAACAATCTTATCTTTTAAAGAAGTATTTCCTTTACACATATCATTCAATTTAGAAAGCAAGAAAATATTTTCATTTTTCAAATTTTCATTTTCTTTTTCAATGCATGCAACTTTATTTTTAAAAGAATCATTTTCTTTTAACATGCAATCAAATTTCTTTTTCAAATTCTTATTATCCTTTTTAATTATGTCATAATTTTCAAGTAATTGTTGACAAAAAGATGTAAGCTCATCATATGACATATCAACATCTTCATCTACCTCGGATTCGGTAGTTAGCTCAAGAGGGTTATCCCCTTGGACCATGTAGCATATATTGGAAGCATCACTTCAAACATCCGAGTCGCTCCCCGCATAGTATTATTCTTGTTCGCCAAGGGAGATCAAAGAGTTCCATACTATAAAAGCCGAATCAAGATTAGTAACCCTAGATAATTAAACATCATTTAGGGTAGCTCTTAAAGCATGTAGGGCTTTTACATTAGCCTCAATATTTTTGCCATTTAAACAATAAGAATCTTTAATAGTGGCAAAATAAACATGAATGCCTAAGGCTTTGAGGTACAACGACATCTTAACCTTCCAAGTTTGGATGTTAAGAATATCAAAAGTGGGAGGTGAATGAAATCCATGGTGTGTGTACAAATGTTGTGATTAGCTATAAATGAGGATCTTTAACTCTAGGTTGTAAGACCCAAATCAAGAGCACTTGGCTCTGATACCACTTGTAATCGCCTAGGGGGTGAATAGGTGATGGCTAATCTAATGGTCAATAATGCGGAATTAAAAACTATTTAATGCAAACTAAAAACTTCTTAAACTAAACACCAAGTATAACACAAGAGTGTAGCCGGATTCCCCGTGAAGGGCTCTGGACTAACTCCTCAAGATTCCTCTAAATAAGAGTTGAGGTGCCATGTTGGCTCTCTTGGTTGAATACAAGTGTTAGCAAACAATCCCCAAGCATATAACAATATGAGTACAAATGTATATCAAGCATATAAAGATAAAGACAATAAAGGCATGCAAGATATAAACAAGTAAGAGATAGAGAGAGAGCAATCGCAAACACGGGAGATTTGTTTAGAGGTTCGAGCACACTTGCTCTACGTCCTCGCCTTCAACACTATGAAGGATTTTCACTAAAATCGATCCCACCGGATCACTTGGTGCCGCAACACCTACAAGCTCTTTGGACTCTCTAGTCCCTCTCTTGTTCCCGCAAGAACACACCGCAAGCTCACTAGCTCGCCGAGGCCGCACCTCAAACACCGAGTTCCCACTAGAACCCGAAATAATGCGAACACACACGTCCGCCTCCTCAAAGCAAAGAAAGAACTCTTGGTGATCTAAACACTTTGATCACCAACAAACACTCTCACAATAACACTCCTATAGGATGAATATATCAATGGATAGCTCAAGTGTTTGTGTGAGAAAACTAGGATTGAAATGGTGGAGGAAAACTCAAAAAATCACTTTTTAATACACTCTTGAAAATCTCTCCTTTTGATATGGCAATTTTGGCTCTTAAATAAGTGGAGATAAACACCTAATAAAGTTGGAAAAACTGGCTCATAATCCACTTCAAAATCTTGGCTAAAACAGCCCCAAAAGCCCTCCTTTTATAGGGCTAGAAAAACTAGCCGTTGGGGCAATTTTTCAGCCTTGGCGGCTAACGGTCGACCGGCCCGGTCGACCGCCAACGGTCAGAATTCTGACCATTGGAGCCTCGGTCGAACGGCCCGGTCGACCGCGGCCTGGAACAGAGAGCAGAGCTCTCTGCCGGTCGATCGGGGCTTTCCAGAGAGCAGAAGCTCTCTGGCGGTCGACCGGGTCGGTCGACCGGCCCTCCAGCAGACCTGGCGTACACATTATGTGCACGTCGGTCGACCGACTCGGTCGACCAACTTCAAGCTCGGTCGACCGGTCCGGTCGACCGGCAGAAGCCAGGACAGGGATTTTAAGGTAATGAAAACTTGGCATTTTGACTCAAATAAAATCCCATAAAATCACGAAAAATCTACAAAAATAGGTTCAATATTATACTTTAATAATCAAACATGTTTGAGCAAAATCAAGATATGTTACAAACAATTTGAACTATTTTTGTAACTTAGAAATTTTGGCTAAAAACGAAAACCGTATTTTTCCAAATTGGTTTTTCAAAACTTATTTTTCCAAAACTTCTCCAAATATAAAAACAAGATATTTTAAACACTTTTAAAGCATAGAGTGTATGGATATGATCCACTACACATACAAGGTGAAATATCTATATTTTTGACGGTATTTTTCAAAAAGAAAACTCTTTTGTATTTTTTCAAAATAAAATTTCTTTTATGAAAACTCATCTAAATCAAGAATGTGTGTGTATATGATATACTTGAGCAATCCACCAACTATTCTATCCTTTACATTTTATCTAAAAACAAAATCTTATAAAATAAACTTAGACACAAGTCTTCTTTTGAAGTCTTCACTTGAAGTCTTCTCATCTTCTTGACTTGGTCCAAACTCGATCCAAAGAGCTAGACTCCTCTTGAGTACTTGATGTGATCTTGATGCATAGGCTCTTGAATCAAACCGTGCTAGCTCCAAAACTTGACTTTAAATCCTTTGTTGAAGCTAAACACCAACTAAGATCTTGATCATAAATCTGAGACTAATTAAACACAAGATCATTAGTACTATAACTGCATGAGTTGATCATCATCAAAACTAGAGTGATGAGCCTTTGGGCCAACAGCAAGTACTTTCTTCTTGGATTGAAGTTGTTATTCATCCTTCTTTCTATCTTCGAGTTACACTCCATATGCCATTAGATTACTAATAAGGTTTTCTAATGACATTGTTGAGAGATCATTCGCTTCTTCTATTGCAGTAGTTTTCTTCTCCCAATCCGATGTGAGTGCACGAAGGATCTTTCTGACTTTTTCAACTTGCGTATACTCTTTTCCAAGGGCTACTAAAGAATTTGTAATGTCAGTGAACCTTGTAACCATTTCTGCAATGGTTTCGTTCTCCTTCATTTTGAAGAGTTCGAACCTGTGAACAAGAATAGAAATTTTAGAGCCTTTACCTTTTTGTACCATCATGTGTTACTTGTAAGATCTGCCATATTTGATTTGCAGATTTGGCCGTTGATACGTGATTGAATTCTTCTTTGTTCAAGGCACAGTAGAGCGCGTTCATTACTTTGGCATCAAGGTTGACAGATTTCTTTTGTTCTTCACTCCAAGCATCATAATTGGTTGTAGGTTTGGTATATAGTGCTTCCACTATATCCCATAGTTCATAGTTGAGGGACTGCAAGGAGATTTTCATTCTACACTTTCAGTAGTTGTAGTTCGATCCATCAAATAATGGTGGTCGTTGTGTAGAATGTCCTCCTTTGAATTGCGGTGAAGGAAATTTCGTTGCCATCCTCGCTCTGATACCAAGTGTAGGATCTATAAACAAGCAACACAAACACTGAGGTGAATAGTATTTATAAACTTTTTAAATTAAAACTACCTGCATGAAAGTAAAATTCAGAGAATAAAAACTCAGAAAATGCAATCGCAAAGATAAGAGATTTTATCCTGGTTCGGTCCTTGTGACCTACGTCCAGTCCCCAAGCAATCCGCTTTAGATTTTTCTTTCCTGATTTGGATACACCCAAAATAAACATCTGTACATAACTTGACAAAACACCCTTTGCCAAATGTGTACAACTCCTCTTACCCCAAGAAGACGACACCTTGTACAATTTCTCTTCTATATCAAGAAGACGCTCTTGTACAACTTCTCTTTGAGTGAATATAATCAATCCTATAAGCCTTGAATCTGTATGTGATTGTGGATAAGGTCTCTTATAGGTGGACTTTCAGAATTCCTCACAATAGAGTAGGAATTGGTGAAGAAACAGAAAGTAGAAGCAAGTTTTCAGAAAAATAGAATTTTGAACAGAATTTTTGGGCAGAAAACTTGTGTTTTGAATTGGTGAATTGATCCTAGGACAACATCCCTATTTATAGGTGAAATCTATAGTCAGTTAGGGAAGTTATCAATTCAAATTTGAAATTTAAAACATTGGATAAAACACCAGAAATCAGTAAATGTTTAACAGTCAGAAACTGATATTAGTCGACTAAGGTATGGAGGTTAATCGACTAGAAGAATAAATTTTACCATAGTTAGTCGACTAATATATGAGGCAAGTCGACTATATCAAGACTAATACGGATAACAAGTTTCTGAAAACTGTAATTAGTCGACCAGTGGAACATTGTTAGTCGACTATAGTATGGGTTAGTCGACTAGGGTCAAGAGGTAGTCGACTAATACTGCTAAACAAATATCAAATAGAGATCAGGATATTTTTTTTGTGGAAGGCCTTAGTCGACTATAAAAATATCAAGTCGACTGTCGTATTGGTTACTCGACTATGTAAGGGGTCAAGTCGACTATATGACTATTGTGTGTGCGTTCAAGGCTTTTAACAAAGATTCTAAAAAATACACATAAATAGTCAAATTCTTTATACGAGTTTGAGCAACTAGAACTCTGTATATAAGCTTGAGATAGAGCTCCAAATGCATCTGTATTACTTTGTTATCCATCATCAAAAGCTTTCAATCTGTAGGCTTCAACAACCTCGCACGAGGTTAATTCCAGCTTTGCTTGAAGCTTTCCGCGCCCCTATGGTAGGGTTTGCTAGGTCAATATTTGAGCTAGTCTTTAGTGGGCTAACCCTACTATATTAGTGGGGTAAATGCCACTATAAGTGGGCGGTTACACCCGCCCACTTCATCCCATATTAAATGGAGACAACCTCATCAAATGATCGTTTTAGGCTCGCGTGAGCCTGTCTAGCCTCATATAAGGCTTACAGTTATCTCCGCATGAGGCTTCATAACCTCGCGTGAAGCTCAAAATAGCCTCTGGCGCAAGGCTAAATGACTGTTATCAGTCTTTACTGAATTTCAGGGGCGGTTACTGAAAGTACAGTTAGAGGGGGGTGAATAGGTATAAGGCTAATCTAATGACAAATAATGCGGAATTAAAAATAAATTGCAACACACTTAGTGTAACTAAAAAGTGTAGCCGAATTCCCTATGAAGGGCTCTGGACTAACTCCTCTAAATTCCTCTAAATAAGAGTTGAGGTGCTATATGAAGCTCTCTTGGTTGAACACAAGTATAGGCACACACAAACAATACCAAGCATATAAGTATGAATGAATAATATGAAATGATGCAAGACACAATATAAGAGAGAGAGAGAGAGAGAGTTTAGAGAGAGTGGATCAAACGCAAACACCAAGATTTGTTTCGAGGTTCGAGCACCCAGCTCTACGTCCCCGCCTTCACACAGAAGGATTTTTACTATAGCGTCCACACAGGACTTCCCACACAAGGAACCTTCACTGAGAATTTGGGCAAATACAATTAGGAGTACATAACTCCTCTCTCAAACAAATACAACTTCTACACAAGAGGTAAGGCACTAAGCCACACAAGATCAACCTTACAATTGAGGGATAGGCACAGAGCCACAACTCCACAATCACCTCTTCACTAAGAGGGATATCAACACAACTTTTACAATCACCTCTCACTAGAGGGATATCAACACTATCACCTCTTACTAGAGGGATACCATAAAGTATGGAAGGTTTACAACTCTAGGTGGTATCAATAACCACAAATCAATTTTCTCACAAAATAGATCCCAATAGATAGGATAGATAGATAGCTCAAGTGTGAGAAAAACAAAGAGTTTGAAAATCAAAATCACAAAGAAAAACTCTTGGGAAAACTCTAGAATAGTTATAAAAATGAAGATCAAAAGCCAATTCCCAAAGACTCTATTTTTCTTTGAATTTTCCAACCCTTTTTAAAACAAATAAAGATCAAATCTTTAAGCCCAAAATTTTTTCAAAAACTTGCTGTTAAACACTTGTAAAGATGAGGATTTTTGTTTTCTAAAAACTTGTATAAAACAGCCCAAGGGAATGGGTATATATAGCCCATTCCAAAAACTTGCCGTTGGGCCAAGACAGCAGAAAAAATCTGCTGTCAGTCGACCGCCCGGTTGACCGGCCAATGGTCAGATTTTTGACCGTTGTGCCACTGGTCGACCGGGCCTGGATACAGAGAGCAACAGCTCTCTGCCGGTCGACCGAGGCCATTTTCAGAGAGCAAAGCTCTCTGGCGGTCGACCGGGTCGGTTGACCGGCCTTCCAGCCAAATGGCTGTGTGCACGTCTGTGCACATCGGTCGACCGGACCGGTCGACCGACTTCTGCATTGGTTGACCATCCGGTCGACCGGCAGAACAGCCAGGTCCAGATTTTGGGATTAAAAACTTGGGTATTTTACCTTCTAATAAATCTCATAAAATCACATAAATTTCACAAAAATAAGTTCTTTTATTTTCTTTGAAATACAAATATGTGTGACAAAAATTCAACACATTATAAACAATTTGAACCATTTTTGTGATATGGAAATTTGCCTTTGAAACAAAAACCGTATTTTCCAAAAACCAAACTTTGAAATAGAAATCCGATTTTTTCAAAACACATGTAAATACAAAAACATGATATTGAAACAACTTTGAAGCATATTGTATATGGATAGAATCTAATATACATATAAAAATTTATATCTACGTTTTTGACATGAAATCCAATATCGGTTAAACCGAAAACAGAAAACCAACAAACTTAAAACATGTGTGTGTGTTGTAAACTTGAGCATATCAACACTATCTAATCTTTACAAAAGATCTTAAACAATCTAAACTAAACAAACTGAGGTCTTCTTGTAGAACTCCTTCTCCAAGTAGACTCGATCTAAAACGCGATCCACCGAGCTGGACTCCAACCGAGTACTAGATGCGATCTTGACGGTCGAGCTCTTGAATCAACATGTGAAAGCTCCAAAACACCTTTGTTAAAGCTAATCACCTACTAATATCTTGATCAAATATCTGAAACTAAATATCACAAGATTATTAGTAAACTATAACTACATGAGTTAATCATTATCAAAACTAGAGTGAAATGCCTCTGGGCAAACAATCTTGACCTTTTTCATGATGACAAAACTCATAGAGTTATATATGCATGGATTAAAGTTAAGCTTCATAGAAGCTCCCCCTTAACTCATGCATAGCAATAAATATAAGGATATGCAATACATGCTCAACACAAATATGCATAAGTGAAGAATGCTTCTCTCCTTTTGCATAAACAAAACATATATGCATATATCAATTGTAAAAGTAAACATGCATATATGAAATCAATTGTAAGTAAACATGCATATATAAATCATTCTTCGAATTTCTAAACATGCATATAAACTCAAAAACATTCTCTGAATTTGTCTCCCCTTTTTGTCAATCATCAACAAAGGGGTGAAAACAAATCAAACAATAAAGATATATATGTGATATATATTCATGAAGAGGAGAGACATTAAGTTAACTCCCCCTGCATACATTCATTTATATGAAAAGAGATGACTAAACTCTAACCACATAAAGCATAATATGCAATATATAAAAGGAGATGTAAAACTCCTACTACACACGTGTACTACATACCAAATAAAAGTCAATCACTTCAATATGACATACACTCAACATGAATATATATATAGAGAAGATGTTAAGCTTTCCTTGCATATAAGTAATACACATCAAAACATTATGATACTAATTGAAAATATATCAATTTAGGATGAAGGTATATATCAAAGCATCATGATACCAATTTATGATATCAATTGAAAATAAACAAAACATTTTGAAGATACCAACAAAAATTTTGATACCAATAGAAACTAAACAAAAAAAATTTAAGACACTTAAACGATACCAATGTGAAAATATCTTGATACCAATTAAAAAAAATCTTGTAAATTTTGATACCAACGACACATTGTATATTTTGATACAAATTGAAAGATATAAATATATAGGAAATCTTGATACCAATTGAAAGTGACAATCAATTTCTTAAGTAACTTGATACCCAAAAAAATTGTAAGTTTTTGATACAATAGAAAGTGAAAACCAAATTGATTTAGGTATGCATAACTCATATCAATATAGATATCAATGGAAAATGAAATATGATACCGATATTACAAAAGTTAACATATACCAAAATAAAGTATTTTTCATCATAAAGAATGGGAGTAAGATATCAATTGAAAATGAAATCTATTGAAAGATACAATTTTGAAAGATAAAACATGAATTTTCTCCCCCTTTATGAAATACCAATAAAAATCATGCATAAGCTTGTATGAGATACCAATTGGAAAATAATTGTCATTAAGGAGTAAATCAAGCTTAGCATAAACATAATTTGTGCTTTAAGATGTAGAGATATAGTAAGCACAATCAAATCATATATATGTATAAAAATGTAAATACCATTGAAATTGATACTATTTGAAAGTTGAAGCATACATATATAGCAAAACAAAAATATGAATATACAAACATGAAAATATCAATTGATATACTAATTGAAAACACAATGAGGATCAAGTGTATAACTCATAATTACCTCCCTTTCATGCACATGTTTAAAGGATTTTCAATTAAGCTCACAAGGCATGGATGCTCTTCCGTCCGCCCTTCGATGGAAGGGGTTTTAAAAAATAGGATTTGAAAATAATTTTAACATAATTGAAAAACACTTCCAAAACGAAGAAATACGCAACTAGTTTTATAATAATTTTGAAAACTAGTACGAAAACCTTCAAGTAAGAAATAAAACAAAAATATATTTCATGAAAAACATGTAAGTCACACGATCATCAACACTCAAAGTCTATAAAGCACATATCATACTCATGAAAATAAAGTCATGAGAAAACATCAAGTAATGTGGTGTAAGAATCTTGTAATTACAAAATCATGGGAATAGGCAATAAAGCTCAATATGAAATTCCTTTAAAAAACATGAAAAACATAAAATTTAATTTTCATCAAACTAATTACTAACTTCAAGGCATATGTATATTTTGTCTAAATCTAAAAGTATACATACACATCCCTAAACACAAATGAGTCCATAATAAAAATTTGTATGAAAAGCAAATGACTTAAGGTTATACATGTATATCCAAAGTTTTAAACAATTTAACATATACATGAAGAAAAACATATAAAAACATGTACAAAATGGGGAATACAAGTTGAAATGCACCAATCATCAAAACTAGGCTATACTAGTACATCTAATGGGTACAAATGAGCATTTAAGTACAAATATATAACAATCAATTTGTGGCTCACTAGATGTATAAGTATATACACAAGTTTTAATGAAAAATTACACCTTAACATGTAATCAAAACATGAAGCACAAAAATGAGATATAAATCAATATGATCATTATATAAATGCACATAAAGTCTTAGAATAAGGATATACACAATAGTTAAACTAAATTGAGAATACAAAAGTAATGGTCCATATAAACATAGGTGGATCTCAAATACTAATCATGTATATTTCAAGTCTAATTTACATGGCATTTAACAAAATAAGCATTAAAACATAACATGCTAAAAATCAATAAATGAAAGTATGTAAACTAAATGGGAGTTAGAGATCATTACCAAAACTAAGAGGGCACTTCTCTATACCTCCAAATCTTGGTGGTCCTCCCACCAAACTCCCCTTGAAAGTGATACATTCAAAATTGTCACCGTTTAGCTCGAAACGCATTCACCTCAAGGCACCAACAACTCTCACGTCATGTGAGAGCCCACACCTACATCAAATAAAATATGAGTGACTTTTGGTACCCATACTCTTTTGGGTCCATGGCGGTTACCACCTTTCCTAACCCAAATAAATCTATTTATAAAATTTTCATTATGTACTCTATCATAATAAAATCTTGCAAGGTGGCCCTTACGTCCACAATGTGTACATGTGTACACATGAGCATACATAGAATCATGTGTGTGAGCATGATGAGCATGTGTATGCCGTGATTTGTGTGCATGCATAGGTGAAACTTGTTTCTTTCGAAACATGGATTCGAACCGTGTGTGGTTCATGACACATTGGCTCAAAGTGGATCCCAAACAATCAACACTTTTCTTCAATACACAAATATCATTTTTAATACTTGAAGATAAAGTGGAGCATGTAATTGAAACACTAGAAGGTGAAGCAATACTAGCATGGCAAACATGTGTGTCAATATCATTTTTTAAAGATTTATTTTCATTAGAAATCAAATCTAATTCCTTTGAAATAGAAGTAATTTTATTTTTCAAGGAATCATTCTCTTTTAAAACAAAATCAAGTTTTGAAGATAAAATCTCATTATTCTTCAAAATATCATTGCAATCATTTTTGTTTTTCAAAATTTTATTTTCATTTAGAGCAAGTTCAAGTTGGGATTTCAATGAGTCCCTTTCATTAGAAATCTCATCTCTCTCTTGCAAAACAAAATCAAGTATAGAAGATAAATTTTTATTTTCTTCTTTTAATGCAAAACTTTTCTTTTTCAAAAGTTTATGTTTTTCTAACAATTTTTCACAACCTATAACTGGTTCACTATTTAAAGCATGTGCATCAATACACTCATTACAAGAAGAACTAGTACTATCATCTACTTGAGTATCCGAATATACCTCAAGGGAGCCATTCCCTTAGACCATGAAGCAGGTCGGACTCTTCTCCACTAGATTTCTCCTCATTGATTTGCGTTTGTAACTTGGGAGATGTCACCATGTTCCACACTGCAAAGGTGAAATTACAACGAGAAACCATATTTAAATGTTCTTTACTAAGACATTTTCTACGTGCCTTTAGGGCTTGTGCATTAGCCTTTTTATGCTTGCTATTGTCAAGATAAGATTCCTTGGTAACAACAAGGTGAACATGAAAACCTAGGGTTTTTAGGTTCATACACATCCTATGCTTCCACATATCGATGTTAGAAATATCAAACATGGGAGGTGCAAGAGAGCCCATGAGTGTGTGTAAACAAGCATGTGTGCAAAATGCAAATACTAGATTAGCAACCAAGATCTCACTCCTACGTGGTTAAACCTAATATCAGGAGCGTAGGCTCTGATACCAATTGAAAGTACACCTAGAGGGGGGTGAATAGGTGTAAGGCTAATCTAATGACAAATAATGCAGAATTAAAAATAAATTGCAACACACTTAGTGTAACCAAAGAGTGTAGTCGAATTCCCGGTGAAGGGCTTTAACTAACTCCTCTAAATTCCTCTAAATAAGAGTTAAGGTGTTATATGAAGCTCTCTTAGTTGAACATAAGTATGGGCACACACAAATAATACCAAGCATATAAGTATGGATGAACAATATGAAATGATGCAAGACACAATATAAGAGAGAGAAAGTTTAGAGATAGTGGATCAAACACAAACACCAAGATTTGTTTCGAGGTTCGAGCACCCAGCTCTACATCCCCACCTACACACAGAAGGATTTTCACTATAGCGTCCACACAGGACTTCCCACACAGGGAAGCTCCACTGAGAATTAGGGCAAATACAACTAGGAGTACACAACTCTCTCTTAAATAAATACAACCTCTACACAAGAGGCAAGGCTCTAAGCTACACAAGATCAACCTCACAATTGAGGGATAGGCACAAAGCCACACAAGATCAACCTCACAATTAAGGGATAGGCACAAAGCCACAACTCCACAATCACCTCTTCACTAAGAGGGATATCAACACAACTTCCACAATCACCTCTCACTAGAGGGATATCAACACTATCACCTCTCACTAGAGAGATATCACAAAATATGGAAGGTTTACAACTCTAGGTGGTATCAACAACCACAAACCAATTTTTTCACAAAATAAATCTTAATAGATAGGATAAATAGATAGCTCAAGTGTGAGAAAAACAAAGAGTTTGAAAATCAAAATCACAAAGAAAAACTCTTGGTAAAACTTCTAAAATAGCTATAGAAATGAAGATCAAAAACCAATTCTCAAAGACTCTATTTTTCTTTGAATTTTTTAACCCTTTTTAAAACAAATAAAGATCAAATCTTTAAGCCCAAAACTCTTTCAAAAACTTGCTGTTAAACACTTATAAAGATGAGAATTTTTGCTTTCTAAAAACTTGTCTTAAACAGCCCAAGGGAATGGGTATAGCCCATTCCAAAAACTAGCCGTTTGGCCAAGACAGTAGAAAAAATCTGCTGTCGGTCGACCGTCCGGTCGACCGGCCAATGGTCAGATTTTTGACCGTTGTGCCACCGGTCGACCGCTCGGTCAACCGGGCCTGAATACAGAGAGTAACAGCTCTCTGCCGGTCGACCGCCCGGTCGACCGGGCCATTTCCAGAGAGCAAAGCTCTCTGGCGGTCGACCGGGTCGGTCGACCGGCCTTCCAGCCAAATGGCTGTGTGCACGTCTGTGCACATCGGTCGACCAGACCGGTCGACTGACTTCTGCATCGGTCGACCGTCCAGTCGACCGACATAACAGCCAAATCCAGATTTTGGGGATTAAAAACTTGGGTATTTTACCTTCTAATAAATCCCATAAAATCACATAAATTTCACAAAAATAAATTCTTTTATTTTCTTTGAAATACAAATATGTGTGATAAAAATTCAACACATATTATAAACAATTTGAACAATTTTTATGATATGAAAATTTGCCTTTGAAACAAAAATCATATTTTCCAAAAAACAAACTTTGAAATGGAAATCCGATGTTTCCAAAACGCATGTAAATACAAAAACATGATATTGAAACAATTTTGAAGCATATTGTATATGGATGAATACAATATACATATAAAGATTTATATCTATGTTTTTGACATGAAATCCAATATCGGTTAAACCGAAAACCGAAAACCAACAAACTTAAAATATGTGTGTGTATTGTGAACTTGAGCATATCAACACTATCTAATTTTTATAAAAGATCTTAAACAATCTAAACAAAACAAGCCGAGGTCTTCTTGTAGAACTCCTTCTCTAAGTAGACTTGATCCAAAACGCGATCCACCGAGTTTGACTCCAACCGAGTACTAGATGCGATCTTGACTCTCGAGCTCTTGAATCAACATGTGAAAGCTTCAAAATACCTTTGTTGAAGCTAATCACCTACTAATATCTTGATCAAATATCTGAAACTAAATATCACAAGACTATTAGTAAACTATAACTACATGAGTTAATCATCATCAAAACTAGAGTGAAGGGCCTCTGGGTCAACAGTTACAGCCCTCAGAGCATATCAATAGCTCATTCTTGAAATGAGCTCGGGGCTGAGAGGCTGATAGACTGATTTGCTGGGCAAAAGTTAACAAACAATCAAGAGACTGGTACAGAGTAAGGGTTAACTCTTACTCACTTTCAAGAAATTCTGAGAATTATTTCTCTAAATTCAGGGTGCTATCCTAAGATCTTTCTCTCTCAAGAAATCTCCGAAACAAATCGAGAAGGAATTCCTCAAGACTCAATTGGCCGCATCGTCAACGGAACAAAGTGATCGCGCGTTGATCAGACTTCCACCGGCACACTTTCCTAGAATCTCAGAAGTGATACTTGTAAATTTTCTTTTCTTACTTGTAATCTTCTCTTCAAAATTTTTTAAGTTTTCTATGTTTTGATTTTCAATAGAAAACAAGATGGCGACTCCACCAGAGAACTGTTTCTCTACTATCGAGAGTCAAGTGCCACAATGCTACATCGGGTCTACTGCAGAGACCCTTGTCATCCACTTTGACCAAGAGAGGTTTGAACAACTTCTCTCTGGGGTGGCACAAGCCCCCTACATGTGTGCAAGCACAGGAAAGTCAGTGTAGTCAGAGCACCTCTGGCTAGCTCTTGGAAGCAAGTCTCTGTTGAGACTACTGAGGTTCCCTCTGAACCTATCACAGTCTCACGCAAGGCTAAACAGGCCCTACACGAGCCTATCAAAGTCTCAACAGGGACTAACTTAGCCCCATGCCAACGTATGAACGTTGTACGCGAGGCTATAAAGGTTCCCTGCGAACCTACAACAACCTCTTCGAAGGTTATGTGGGTTGCAAAATCCACCAGCCCTTCTCTTGATTCAGCTTCATGTGAAGCTAAGATAGTCTCGAATCACAAGACTACCTCAACCCCTCACAGAGCTAAGTCTCGCCTGTCCCGTGAGGCTAAGGCTAAAGCACTTTGTGTTAACAACGAGTCTACTACAGCCCCGCTTATATCATCAGCACTGTTGGGTAGGACAGCCAGTTGCGGCAGTACCAAAGCACTGAGTGCTTAGATAGCTTCGTCATATGAAGCTAATTCAACTCTTCACAGAGTTCAGCCTCGCCCAACACGTGAGGCTAAGACCAAAGCACTTTTGTGTGCTAATAGCGTTGCTGATTCAGCGTCGCTCTCATTGACAACACCAAGTTCTAAGAATCTCTGTCGCAAGGCCAGAGACAAAGCATCAAGTGCTAAGGATCTCTGTCGCGTGGCTAGAGATAAAGCTAACAACAAAGCTATTTCAGCTTCACTTGAAGCAATGCGCAGCAAAGCTAAGCTCACCTCCAAGGGCAAAGCTAAAACAGTAGCTTCACCTTACGAAGCTACTCTTTCAGGCGAAACTATCCTAGCTTCACCTATAACAAAAACAAAAGCCTTTAAGGCTAAGCCTAAGGCTTCTCAGCTCAATGGGGCTAACTTCCAATCTCCTCAGGTCTCTGTGGTGGATCAGTTGGGTCCGGTTAACACGGACTTAAGAGACTATCTGAGCAACAAGTGAAAGCTTCGCTTGAGGAACCTGTTCACATCTCGCTGTCCCAGTACGGACAAGCAGGGTGTCAACTTGTGATGGTCCACTCCGTCCATTGCTACTTGGGAACCATCCCCCTAACTTTTCCTCCAAGCCAGCAATCGGTATTTAACCGGTTGTCAGCCTAAATTTCTGAGAAGCCCGGGTCCCGAAAGAAAAAGGCAACAAAGGTGGTCCATCTTGCAGCTGCCTCTGTCAACATGATAAGCCGAGGTAGGGATCTATTCCGGTCCTGATGATGGAGATAAGGAGCCTTTACTCCTCCAGCTAGTTTCCCGGACTCCGATTATAGCCCCGGTTTGAGTTAGGTTCTCGTGGAACAAGAGGATACCTTTCAAAATACTCTCTCTAAGGTAGCAATACCCTACAACTACGAACAACCTTCTTCATCAACTGAAGCTGTGTTACCTGCACCATTAAAAAACCTTTTCTAATGGTCCAATGAGAAGGAGCCTAGTGGGTATGCTTCGTCGGCCACCTTCAGTTTGGTATGAATGGGACTCGTATCTGCTTACATGGATAATGACGATGATCTCCTTCGACGAATGGAGGCCCAAGAGTAGACTTCAGGGGCTCAACAGGAAGCTTTGAACAACATCCAGCAGATGTTAGCTCAACTCTTGGCCAACTGGAATACCAATGATACTGGTAGCAATCATAATGAAGAGGAGCATAACGACGATGAATGTCCTAAGACTGAGAAGTCAAAGGAAAGCTCCTTAATCAATGCTGAGGTCATTAAGGGCATCCAAGCTTAGAGTGCATCCCTAATCTAGAGGGATGAACTGAAGAAGGTAGGGATGACTAGTCTTTACTTGCTGGAGTGAGATATTGTTCCATACCCACCAAAGTTCAAGCCACCTATGTTGCACACGTATGATGGCAATAGCTCACCCAACCAGCATATCTATTACTTTCGGTCTCAAAGTAGTAATGTGATAGATAACGTTGCCATCATGGCTAAGCTATTCATTGACACGATTAAGAGGGTAGCCTTTGATTGGTTTAGGAGCCTGCCCAGCGGCTCCATCAATTCATGGATTGACCTAAAAACGCAGTTCCTCTCTCGAGTTTATGAGGATGACCGAGGTGACTACTGTTTAAAAAGGAGGAGAATCTGTGCGGGAATACATTGAGAGATTCCGCAACCTTTCTCTTATGTGCCCTGCTGGCATGCCGTTACCTATATTACTTCAGACATGCCGACATAACTTTTTTGATAGATTGAAAGTTAGTATGGGAGCCGTCAAAGCCCATACATGGAAGGAGCTTGTTGAGCAGTTGAGATAGCCGAGAAATTGGCTAAGAGGTTTGAGCTCTCAGTCCCTAAGAACAAGTTGCGGGTCAACACCTGGGGACGTGATACAGCCCAGTCTTCTCAACCAAAGGGGAAGGAAACCATGACCGTTGAGCTATCAGGGACAACTCAACCAAAGCAGAAGATAAACACCAATGGCAATCAGGAATTCAAATTCCCGCCAAAGGTATGCTTCTTCAAAAACGAACAAGTGGTGACAATCTTTCACCTGCTACACAAGGGTAACAAGCTCAAGTTACCTAAAGTTCGGCGACTTAATGAAGTGAGGCATACAAATGATCCTAACTACTACCTCTTTTATTGGATGGTGCATCACCCTACCAGCAGATGCTATGTCCTCAATGACAAGATCCAAGCATTGGTAGATACTGGAGTCAGACTCTCAAGTCAGAATAAAAGAAAGTCACTATCAATATGGTGACTCTTAATTTCAGGACTTTCCCGAAGATGACTAATCATGACGGCTTAGTCCCAGTCCCTAAGGCCAGATTGGATATCATTAACCCAATGGCTGAAAAATAAAAAGCTAAGGGCCTCATTCTAATAATGATAGAATATAGAGAGATCATGTGGGTCCACTCGGATATTATCCAAAATGAGCAATTTGAAGCTAGCAAGCCCAAGCTTCAAAGGCAAGTCATGCAATACTATTTCTCTCGTAGTGGAAGACGACTCTATGACTGCAGCCTCTCTCAGTGACTCAGAAGGAGAGAATCTTGCCTTAGCAGCACAGCCCGCCACCTCACAGCCAGTGGGTGCACGTTCTGGTAAACAATACTTGCGACAGTACGACTAGACACCCGACGGAGCACCCCAACCAACAACATCGGAACCGCTTCACTTGTCCCGGCCACAGTGCTTGAGGATAAAGAAAAGCAGGAGAAAATTTGCTTTGATGAATCCCTGAAGAAGAATCCTTCCAGAGACTCAACGCTCCCTTCCGCTTTGACATATTGGCACAATTAGCCAATATTCAGCTCGTATTACCCTACACCAGCTACTCTGCCTCTCGAAGAAGACGAGAGAGGCACTTAGGGATGCGCTTGCTGATTTGAAATCATTTCTGACACAAGTGCTATTCCCTACAAAAGAAGATAGGGCTTCATGCCCCCAATGTCATTTGGTATGACAGCAAGTATCAGGTATCACCTTCGCTTTTGAAGACATGCTCTTCAAGGACAATCGACATAACAGGCTCTTGTACTGCACAGGGTAAATTGGATCCACGCACATTGAGAGAATACAAGTCAATTCGGGGTCTGCTCTGAGCATTATCCCCAAGAATTTTATTTATTTCTTGGCATCCCGTTGAGCAGATTGTCAACCACGACTACAATCATATATGGCTTCAACACTGGGAGTAGTTATCCTTTGGGCAAGATTTGTCTCCGGTGTCAAATTAGAGATCTGAAATCAGAAGTGACATGTTACGTCATTGATGCCGACACGTCCTACAATTTGTTGCTCAGAAGATCTTGGATCCATGCTAACTGAATTGTACCTTCCACACTCCATCAATGCTTCAAATATGTGGATAATAAGGCTATGGCTAGGATAGTGTTTGCCAAAATGCAGCCGTTTAAAGGAGTGAAAAACTACTTCACTGATTCTCTACTTTATAGAGAGAATGGTAAAGTAGTGAAAAAATTGTTGCCCAACGACATCGACAGCGGCAACGAAGCAGACTTAGAATCAGGAGAAGATCCAGAGGTTTCTTTTGATAAAGAACCAATTGTAGCATATCTAAATGATCCTGTAATAATTCCGCTGACAATGGCGATGAATGGGTCCTTAATGAAAATGTCAATTTTGATTATTCCTTGTGTTACGATGACGTAAATAGTCCTACTGACATGAGTCCTCTACACATGCCCCTGCCTATGTCAACGGCATGCATGCATATAGAAGAGAATGATGGGTCTATATTTCTAAGAAGGACTAATTGCCAATCGTATTTGGCAAACTCCGACATTGCGTTACTACACCCAATGATTCGGATGAAGACTTAGAGTCCCCATAATTCTTTCTGAAATCACCTAGAGGGGGGGTGAATAGGTGACTAGCTAATCTAATGATGAATTAATGTGGAATTAAAAATTATTTTTGCAAGCTAAAAACTATTAAGCTAAACACACCAAGTGTAATACAAGAGTGTAGCCGAATTTTCGGTGAAGGGCTCTGGACTATCTCCTCAGGATTCCTCTAGATAAGAGTTGAGGTGCCGCTATGACTCTCTTGGTTGAATACAAGTGTGAGGAAACAACCCCAAGCATATAACAATAGAGCACAAGAGATATCAAGCATATAAAGATGTAAGCAATGTACGCATGCAAGATATAAACACAAGTGAGAGATAGAGAGAGCAATCGCAAACACGGGAGATTTGTTTCGAGATTCGAGCACCTTTGCTCTACGTCCCCGCCTTCAACACTATGAAGGATTTTCATTATAAACGATCCCACCAGATCACTCAGTGTCGCAACACCTACAACCAGTTCACACTAGAACTCCTTGGACTCACTAGTCTTTCTCTTGTTCCCGCAACAACAACACACGCAAGCACACTAGCTTGCCGAGGCCGCACCTCTACACCGAGCTCCCACAAGAACTCGAAACAACACGAACTCGCAAGTTCGCCTCCTCAAATATAAGGTAGAACATTTGGTGATCTAAACACTTTGATCACCTAAAACACTCTCACAACAACTCTCCTATAGGATGGATATAGCAATGGAAAGCTCAAGATGTGTGAGAAAAACTAGGATGGATTTGTGGTGAAAACTCAAGAAATCATTTTTGAAAACGCTCTTGATAAACTCTCCTTTTGATATGAAAGTTTTTGCTCTAAAACAAGTGGAGATAAATACTTAGTAGGAAAAACTAGCTTGAAACTCTCCTAAAATCTTGTTGAAAACAGCCCAAAACAGCCCCAATTAATAGGCCTAAAAAATATAGCCGTTGGGGTCCAACTCAGCAGGAAACCCTGTTACCAGTCAACCGCCTGGTCGATCGCAAACGGTCAGATTTTTGACCGTTGGGAAAAACGGTCGACCGGCCGGTCGACCGAAAACTGGGTCTTGACCTATCGGTCGACCGCCCGGTCGACCGGGCCATTTACAGAGAGCAGAAGCTCTCTGGCTGTCAACCGTGTGGTCGATCGGCCCTTGGCTGTACACGTTTGTGCAAATCGATCGACCGCTAGGTCGACCGACTTCTGGCTCTATCGACCGGTCAGTCGACCGCCAGACAGCCTGGTCAGCAAATATAAAGGGATTAAAACTTGGTCTTTTTATCTTCAATAAAATCCTATAAATTCTCATAAATTCTACAAAAATAAGTTCTTTGAAATACTTTGAAGTATAAATATGTGCGATCAAAAATCAACACATATTATAAACCTTTTGAACCATCTTTATAATATAGAAATTTTGGCTTTAAACAAAAACCGTGTTTTTCAAAAACAATCTCCAAATTGGAAAAACGATTTTTCCAAAACTTCTCCAAATATAAAACAAGATATTTTAAACACTTTTGAAGCTTAGTGTGTATGGATATGATCCACTACACATATATGATGAAATTCTATGTTTTTGATAATAAGTTCTAAAATAAGTTTTGATAAAATACATTATATTTTGAAGCTTAAAAATCAAAATGATATTTTCTAGAACACAAATAAATTTTGTGTGTGTGTATATGAACTTGAGCAATCCACTAACTAATCTATCATTTACATTTTAACTAAAAATAAATCTTGACACTTAGAAAACATGACACAAGTCTTCTTCAAAATCTTCTCTTGAAAATCTTCTTCTCCTTCTTGACTTTGTCCAAACCTTGATCCAATGAGGTAGAATCCTCTTGAGTACTTGATGCAATCTTGATGCGCGAGCTCTTGAATCAACACGTGCTAGCTGCAAAACTTGACTTCAATTCTTTGTTGAAGTTAAACACCTACTAAGATCTTGATCAAATATCTGAGACTAATTAAACCCAAGATCATTAGTACTATAACTACATGAGTTAATCATCATTAAAATTAGAGCGATGGGCCTTGGGCCAACAATTTCTCTCTTTTTGATGATGACAAAACTCATGGTGTTATATATGCATGGATTAAAGTTAAGCTTCATAAAAACTCCCCCTTAACTCATGCATAACAATAAACAGAAATATGTTCAATGAAGTGCATAAACTTAAACAAACATATATGCATAATCAAGAAGATAAACCTGCATAAAACTCATCAAATTCTTCTCCCCTTTTTGCATAAACAAAACATATATGCATAAACAAGAAAATAAACATGCATATATAAACTTTCAAAATCTTTCTCCCCCCTTTTGTATAAAACAAGGAAAGAAATAAACATGCATATATAAACTCATCAAATACTTCTCCCCCTTTTTGTCGAATCATCAACAAAGAGGCGAACACAAATCAAACAATAAGGATATATATATATGATATACATTCATGAAGAAGAGAGACGTGAAGTTAGTTCCCCCTGCATACATGCATTACATGAAGAAGGGATGACAAAACCCTAACTCACATAAAGTATAGTATACAATGTATAAGCGGAGATGTTAAGCTCCCCCTACACACGTGTACCACATAAAGAAGAGATGTCAAGCTCCTCAATATAAGATACACTCAACATGAATTTATATATAGAAGAGATGTTAAGCTCCCCTTACATATAGGCAATGCACATCAAGAAATTTTGAAATCACTTTAAAACAAATTTTGAAATCTCTTAAGGCAATAAAACAAATTTTGAGATACCATTTGTAAATAAACAAAATCTTAAGATACCAAAAGTAGATTTTTTATACTAATTGAAATTGAAACAATGTAAATTTTTGATACCAATTAAAAGGTAAAATATGAAGTATATTTTGATATCAATTGAAATACCAATTTAAAATAATGCATAAGCTCATTAAGATACCAATTAACATTTAAAAATTAGCCAAGCTTAGCATAAATATAATTTGTGCTTTAAACAAGTAAGGATATTCTAAATCAAGCACAATCAAAACATATGTATGAATGAAAATAAAAATACCAATTGAAATTGATATTATTGAAATAATGCATGTATTTTAGTATGAAAATATATTTTTAAATAGTTGCTATAAATTTAGAAATTAAATTATTTGAAAATATTAACCAACCAAAATTATAATAAATAGTAAAAAATACATTATCACTTGACTTATCACTGAATAAATAACATATCAAGTCTCTAATTAATTCACGTAATATTTAGGCCGCGAATTTTACCCAGAGCCGATTGCAGTACGGAAATTCAGACTACAACGACGTCAGGCAAGTGTACACGATTCTCTTCTCGTTGACTTTCGTCTTGATCTTAATTCTGCCTCTTAATTATAAATCATGGTTATCATATCGCATGATCATCAACACTATCCTGTGATCATATGTACATATCAGCTTTTCTCTTCCGATTATATGACTAATTATTCTTGTATTCTTGATATTATTACCATACCGTCTCGTGATCATGTTACATTGCCTTACATATCGTATTTGCATCTCGTTCCTGTACATAATGCATTCAATTTGCATGATTGCTTGTATGTGATAGACTGATGTGAGATCAATGAAATCTACACTGATCATGATAAATATTTTGATCTGGATTTTGAGGATAACTGGATAATAATAAAAGAAGGATTGATAGTTAAAGATTGTATATCGATTTATATTATGATCCTGATATTACTGGAAATTAATCAAGGAAATTGACCATTATATTCTGAGTAATTATTCGAGGATACTTATTGGATTATAGACACATGATCCTGACCGTTTTACTTTGACATTTAGATTACATGTCACTGACATTACTTGCACTATTTTGCATGCCTTTGGTATCACTTGCACAACATATATTTGTCACATGATATTATCACTGTCTACATCGTCCCATGATTTTGATACACATTGTGTTCACCATCTAATGCTGATATTCTTGATACAGATTCATGATCCTGTAACGCTGAGTAACACACTGTTTGCATTTGCATTTAATTAATAAAATTAATCAAGTTGAGGTTATTGGGGGAGACTGTAGCAGGGGAAATCCAGGGAACTGTGCTTGGAAGGGCGACCCCTTGTGGGTTTGGATGCCACACGTGATCTTGTTATTTATGTGCGCTCCTGTTATTACATGTTACATGATACCTGAGTAAAGTGAACTGTTTCTCCCTGCTATCAGGATCCACTAACGCATCACTTGTTTGATATGCAGTTGTCCTGTGGGATGGGGCACAGGATGGTTGCATTAGTTAGGATAATAAAACATGATAGACATATGCACTTGCATCATATCCTACATTGTCTTAGTGATCTATTTCCTGATACGTATTTTCAAGATACTGACATTTAAGACTCATGTGACATGCATTATCTTGACTACATGACATTCTTGGACCTATCATGATGTTTTATCTTGTGATCTCGAGTTCTTGTGATCTTGTGATTATGTTACACGACAGTTGCTTGTCCAGGACGTCTCATGTTCATTATATACATGTTACACCATGCATGCACGGTCTTATGGTACATGATCTATCTTCTGATTACTCCTGTTATTGTTATTACATTCAGTTCTTGATATTTCCAAACATATTTCCTACTTATTGTTACTACATTTTCATATTCTTTCCTTCCTGTTTCGTGTGCTCTTGCTAGTCCGCTTCTGACAGACCTTTATATTATTTTTCAGTATTTAGATCAGGAAGCTGGTATAGAGAGTTGTTCGTAGATCATATTGTGGTTTCGCTGTTCTCCGGTGAGTTCAGTTTTCTTTCTTGACTTATTTTATTCCGATATAGTGGATGATATTGTTTATGATTTAATTTTTTTCATATATGTGATTTTATCCCTGTGCTTGGTTATATGTGCATATATGTGTGCTATCTTGCTTGTTATTGACAGCCTAAGGTACTCATGGAAGAGATTTCACTCTTCGTGAGTATCTGCTGGCCATCGTCACGTACCTATATTCCGTATTTTGGGAAGCGGGGCGTGACAGGGAGACTATAGTGTTCCATACTACAAAAGTCGAATTATAGTTAAAAACTCTAGATAAATATTCATCATTTAGAGTTAACTTTATAGCATGGATGGCTTTTGCATTAGCGTCTAGATGTTTGCCATTTAAACAATATAAATTTTTAATAGTGGCAAAATAAACATGAATACCTAGGGCTTTGAGGTACATTGATATCTTAACCTTCCAAGTTTGGATGTTAAGAATATCAAAAGTGGGAGGAGACATGAAATCCATGTGTGTGTAAAAATATTGTGATTAGCTATAAAATAGGATCTTTAACTCTAGGTTGTTGACCCAAATCAAGAGCACTCAGCTCTGATACCAATTGAAATCACCTACAAGGGGGTGAATAGGAGACTAGCTAATCTAATGATGAATTAATGTGAAATTAAAAACTATTTTTGTAAGCTAAAAACTATTAAGCTAAACACACCAAGTATAACACAAGAGTGTAGCCGAATTCCCGATGAAGGGCTCTGAACTATCTCCTCAAGATTCCTCTAGATAAGAGTTGAGGTGTCGTTATGGCTCTCTTGGTTGAATACAAGTGTGAACAAACATCTCCAAGCATATAACAATAGAGTACAAGAGATATCAAGCATATAAAGATGTAAGAAATGTAAGCATGCAAGATATAAACACAAGTGAGAGATAGAGAGAGCAATCGCAAACACGGGAGATTTGTTTCAAAGTTTGAGCACCCTTGCTCTACGTCGCCGCCTTAAACACTATGAAGGATTTTCACTATAAACTATCCCACCGGATCACTCAGTGCCATAACACCTACAACGAGTTCATACTAGAACTCCTTGGACTCACTAGTCCCTCTCTTGTTCCCGCAACAACAACACACTCAAGCACACTAGCTTGCCGAGGCCGCACCTCTACACCGAGCTCCCACAAGAACTCGAAACAACATGAACCCGCAAGTTCGCCTCCTCAAATACAAAGTAGAACACTTAGTGATCTAAACACTTTGATCACCTAAAACACTCTCACAACAACTCTCCTATAGGATGGATATAGCAATGGAAAGCTCAAGTATGTGTGAGAAAAACTAGGATGAATTTGTGGTGAAAAACTCAAGAAATCACTTTTGAAAACACTCTTGATAAACTATCCTTTTGATATGGAAGTTTTAGCTCTAAAATAAGAGGAGATAAACACTTAGTAAGGTAGAAAAAACTAGCTTGAAAATTCTCCTAAAATCTTGTTGAAAATAGCCCAAAACAGCCCCAATTTATAGGCCTAAAAAATATAGCCGTTGGGGTCTAACTCAGCAGGAAACCCTACTGTCGGCGCCCGGTCAACCGCCAACGGTCGAATTTCTGACCATTGGGAAAAGCGGTCGACCGGCCGGTCGACCGAAAACTGGGCCTTGACCTATCAGTCGACCGGGGCCATTTATAGAGAGCAGAAGCTCTCTGGCAGTCGACTGTGAGGTTGACCGGCCCTTGGCTGTGCACGTTTGTGAACATTGGTCGACCGCCAGGTCGACCAACTTCTGGCTCAGTCGACCGATCGGTCGACCGCCAGACAGCCTGGTCAGCAAATATAAAGGGATTAAAACTTGGTCTTTTTATCTGTAATAAAATCTCATAAATTCTCATTAATTCTACAAAAATAAGTTCTTTAAAATACTTTGAAGTACAAATATGTGTGATCAAAAATCAACACATATTACAAACCTTTTGAACCATTTTTGTAATATAGAAATTTTGGCTTTAAACAAAAACCGTATTTTTCAAAAACAATCTCCAAATTGAAAAACGATTTTCCCAAAACTTCTCCAAATACAAAAATAAGATATTATAAATAATTTTGAAGCTTAGTGTGTACGGATATGATCCACTACACATATATTATGAAATATCTATATTTTTGACAATAAGCTCTAAAATAAGTTTGGATAAAACACATGTATATTTTGAAGCTTAAAAATCAAAACGATATTTTCTGGAACACATATAAATTTTTTGTGTGTGTGTATATGAACTTGAGAAATCCACTAACTAATCTATCATTTACATTTTATCTAAAAATAACTCTTGACACTTACAAAACATGACACAAGTCTTCTTGAAAATCTTTTCTTGAAAATCTTCTTCTCCTTCTTGACTTGGTCCAAACCTTGATCCAATGAGGTAGACTCCTCTTGAGTACTTGATGTAATCTTGATGCGCGAGCTCTTTAATTAACACGTGCTAACTCTCCAAAACTTGACTTCAAATTTTTTGTTGAAGCTAAACACCAAGATCTTGATCAAATATCTGAGACTAATTAAACCCAAGATCATTAGTACTATAACTACATGAGTTAATCATCATCAAAACTAGAGCGACTGGCCTTTGGGCCAACACTTTCACTGTGCACGTTAGCGCATCGTATGATGAAAGAAATGGGATACGACCTACGTCGTGGTGAAGGCCTGAACTTTAGAAAGGGATGACACATCCCTCTACAACTTTTTGTACCGAAAGTAAAGCCTGCCAACTTCTACAATCAAACTCGCAGGGGGTTGGGGTACAATATTTCATCCATTTATTCTGATTCACAATCTGAAAAGCTTCTACCATCACATTCTTCAGACTCATCGGATTGGAAATCTGATGTAAGTGTGAGGGTTGCCTTTAAGAAACTCTTCGTCAATGTGACATTAATCAGTCACGTGGAGCCAGAAGAGAACATTGGCCATTCGACACTGATCTATAGGCTCAACAACTTGATCTTCAATGGGAAAAGCATTTTGGTCAATGCGACCCTCCTACAAACGATAAAGTAATTCAAATTGATTATGGGTAATCAAACACACTCGAAGCCCATCTTTATGAGCGAAAGTTTGTCGCCAACGGAGAAGCAAGACCTTATATCCCTGATAAGAAAATATATAAATGTCTTTGCTTGGAGCTATGAAGACATATCTCATCTCGATCCTTAGATAGCCATGTTGGCTCAAAAGCCATCACTCTAGTTTTGATGATGGTTAATGCATGTAGCTATAGTATTAATGATCATGTATTTATTAAGTTTTTGATATTTATCAAGATCTTAGTCGGTGTTTAGCTTCAGCAAAAGATTCAAAGTCAAGTTTGAAAGTTAGAACGTGTTGATTCAAGAGCTCGCGTTTCAAGATTGCATCAAGTACTCAAAGAAGAGTCTAGCTCATTTGGATCAAGTTTGGATCAAGTCAAGATGGTGAAGAAGACTTTCAAGATAAAATTTCAAAGACTTGAAGCCTAGTTTGAAAGCTTTAAGATTTTTTTTAAAATAAAATATAAAGGATAGATTAGTTGTGGATTGCTTAATCTCATTTACACACACACAAAATATTTCATGTTGAATAGTTTTAGTCCTTGAAATTTTCGTTTTGGCTTTGTTTTTGAGCTTCATGAGTACATCTTTATATTTCATGAATAGATTTCATCAAAACAAGTTTACATGGTTTATATATGTATTGGATTTCATCTATACACATTGTTACTTCATATTGTTTAGAAACTTATTTTGATGTTTCTAGTTCATGATTTTAAGTTTTGTATTTATCAATACTTATTTTAAGCTTATTGTCAAAAACAAGTATATTTCATCTATTATGTGTATTGGATCATATCCATACACACTATGCTTCAAAAGTATTTAAATATCTTATTTTTTTATTTAAACAAGTTATGAAAAATCTATTTCCATTAAAAAATTTTGATTTTTTAAAATATGATTTTCGGTTTAAGCCTAAATTTCTATACCTCAAAAATAGTTCAAATTGTTTGTAATATATTTTGATTTTTGATCATACATATTTGTACTTTAAAGTATTTCAATGAACTTATTTTTGTAGATTCATTGGGAATTTATAAGATTTAAAATGTATTTTAAAAGTTGTTAAAAATATTTTCTGGGGCTTCTGGCCATCGACCGACTGATCGACCGAATCAGGACTCGGATGACCAAAGTGCACAAGAACGTGCACACTCCACAACAGTCGACTGACTCGATCGATCAACTGAAAGAGACTTGGTCTCTGTTTGGCTCGGTCGACTGAGCGGTCGACCGACCTAGCTTGGCCAGGGTGCGGTCGACTGATCGGTGGATCGGTAACCCTTAACGGTCAGATTTTTGACCGTTGGCCGGTCGACCGCCCGGTCGACTGACAGGCCATCTGGCCAGCGTATTTAGCCTCAACGGCTAGTTTTTGTAACCCTTATAATAGGGGTCTTTTGACCAGTTTTTAACAAGATTTTTAGAGTAGTTTTAAAGCCAGCTTTCCCCATCTTTCTCAGAGGTTTTTCAAAAAGTTTTTGTGCTTAACTTCCATATCAAAAGGAGAGTTTATCAAAAGTGTTTTCTTAATCTTTTTCAAAAGGATTTTCTTTAGTTTTTCACCACAAGTTCTATCTAGTTTTCTCACACAAACTTGAGCTATCTATTGCTATATTCATCCTCTAGGATACTTGTTGTGAGAGAGTTTATTTGTGATCAAGAAGTGATCACAAAGTTTTCATCTTTGTATTGGGGAGGAGTTATAGATGTTGCAGCCTCGGCGAACTTATGGGCTCGTGTTGTGAAGAGCTCTTGAGGGAGCTCATTGCAGAGGTGCGGCCTCGACAAGCTTGTGAGCTTGCGTGTGTTATTCTTGTGGGAACAAGTGAGGGACTTGCTAGTCCAAGAGTTCTTAAGGGAGCTCGTTGTAGGTGTTGCGGCACCGAATGATTTTGTGGGATCAATGAAAATTCTTCATAGTGATGAAGGCGAGGACATAGAGCAAGTGGCTCGAACCTCGAAATAATTTTCCTGTGTTTAAGATTGCTCATCTCTCTTTCAACTTCCTTGTGTTTTCTATCTTGTATGCTTGATATTCCCTTGTGCTTCATAGATATATTTGCTTTGGATTGTTTGCTTACAATAGTATTTAACCAAGAGAGCCATAGTGACACATCCACTTTTAGTTTAGAGGAATCCTGAGGAGATAGTTCAGAGCCTTTCAGCAGGAATTTGGCTGCACTCTTCGGTTATACTTTGTGTGTTAGTATAAAAGTTTTAGTTTACATAAATAGTTTTTAATTCCGCATTTATTTTGCATTAGATTAGCTAGTTACCTATTCACTCCCCTCTAGGTGACCTACAATTGGTATTAGAGTTTGTTACTCTTGATTTGGGTCTAAAAACTTAAAGTTAAAGATCCTTATTTTGCTAATCACAATATTTGCATACACACACATGGATTTTATTGCACCTCCTATATTTGACATTCTTAACCTCTAAACTTAGAAATTAAGATGTCTATGTATCTCAAAGTCTTAAGTATTCATGTTTATCTTGCCACCATTAAATATTCATATTTTGTTAATGGAAAGCATCTTGAGGCTAATACGGAAGCCATTTATGCTTTAAAATCTACCCTAAATGATGATTATCTATCATGGATTGCTAACATTGATTCAACTTTTGTACTATGGAACATTCTTGTCTCCTTTGGTGAACAAATGTAATATTATAAGGGGAATGACTCGAATGAAAGAAGTGATGCTTCCAATATATGCTATATAGTCCAAGGGGATGACCCCCTTGAGGTAATTCCGATTCCGAGCTTAATGAAGAAGTTGAGGTGTTATATGATGAACTTGCTATGTTTTGCCAAAAACTTCTTGAAAAATATGATTTGTTAAAAATTGTAAATGATAATTTGAAGAAAGAAAATAAATATTTATTAAAAGAAAAAGATTCTTCTCAAAATAAATTTAAAATTATTTCAAAAGAAAATGAATATTTGTAAAAGAAAATTATTTTAGTTGAAAAAGAAAAAGAAATTACTTTAAAGGAAAATGATTCCTGGAAAAAGAAAAATAATTTGAAAGAAAAAGAAAATATTTCCATTTCTAAAAAAAGAATTTTGTTTCTCATGCTTATATCTCTTCTTCTAAAATTGAAAATGATATTTGTATTTTGAAGAAGAATATTGATTGTTTGGGCTCCACTTGAGCCAATACGCATTTAATCACAATAGGTTGGAATTTATGTTTCACAAAAAATATATTCTACATGTCGATGCACATATCTCATGGCATGCACATGCAGACCATCCTCACACTCATATAACTCACATGTATGCTAAAGTGTACGCATGTACACATTGTGGCCGCAAAAGCCATCTTGCAAAATTTTGCTTTGATAGATTATATTCTTCAAATTTTGTAAATAAAAATGTTTGGGTTCCTATTGTTACTAACCCCCATGGATCCAAAAAAATGTGAGTACCAAAATCCACACCACTAGTTTTTGATGTAGGTGTGGGCTCTCACAAAACGTGAGAGGAATGATGCCTTGATGGTGCATGCGATTGAGCTTGATGGATACATCATTTGATGCATCGCTATCAAGGAGTTTAGGTGGGAGGACCATCGTATTTTTAGAGAAATGGATTGGCTTCATTAGTTTCGATAACCATTTCATCTTCCACTTTTAAAATATTTTTTAATGCTTATATGCTAGTGTAAGTAAACTAGACTCTATCATATATTGTTATGTGCCTATAGTTGAGTTGATTGGTTGCCTAGCTATGCATGTATTTTAAAAAATTTTATTTATGTTTTTAATAGATTTACATGTCTATTACTGTTTGATTGATTCATGTTTTTATATGCTTTTTTTAAAGCATATATTGATTTATATGTCTATGTCATGTTAATATGTAAATCTCATTTGAAACTTGTGTTATACATGTACAATTCTTGAGATACACGCTATACATACTTTATTTCTTTTGTGTACTCATTTATTAATTTGATTGTACATTGTATGTCCTATTTTTGATGATTCTTACATGAATGTATGATAAATTATTTTTTTAAAAAAAGAGTTTTTAGTTTTGATTTTTGAGCTTCATTGTCTTATTTTCAGGAATGTGCTATTCACATGATTCTTGTGCACTCACATCTCTTTTATTTACTCATGATCTTGTTTTCATAAGTATGTATGTGCTTTATAGATCTTGAATGTCAATTTTTATGTAACAAGCATGTTTTATGAGATGCATGATTTGATTTTATGTTTGAAGAATCTTTAACTAGTTTTTCAAAAATGATTTTAAGCTAGTTCTTCACTTGTTAGTGTTTTCAATTTATAAAATATTTTAAAAACCTTAGTTTTGAAACTTCTACTCTATAGAAGGCAGTTGATTGGGCGACTATGCCTTGTGTGCCTTATTGAATATCTCTTTAACATGTGTATGATAAGGGTGGATAGTTATGAGTTATACACATAATTTTCATGGTATTTCATTTTTGTGTAGTCATACTTGTTTTCTATATATGTATGCATCAAATTTCATGTGGTATTTTCATACATACACATATTTGATTTTGATTGTACTTGTTTTACAATGTCCATACATGTTTTAAAGCACAAATTATTTTATACTAAACTTGATTTAATTCTAAATATTAATTAGTAATTTTACAAGCTTATGCATGTGTTTTGTTATTTTTTCAAAAAAAAGAAAAAAGTTTTTTTAACTTAAAAAGATTCATGTTGATAAGATAATAATTATGTTTATCTACAAGTGATATCAATATTTATTTTGTCAACTACTATTTGAATTCAATTAGTATCAAAATTTATTTTATTGATTTCAAGTAGCTTCAAAATTTGTTTTAAAGTGGTATCAAAATTATTTTCAATTTTTTTGATATGTATTGCCTATATGCAAGGGGAGCTTAACATCTCCTCCATATATAGATTCATATTGAGTGTATTTTACATATTGAGGAGCTTGACCTCTCTTCTTTATGTGATACACGTGCATAGGGGGAGCTTAACATCTTCATATATACATTATATATTATGCTTATGTGGGTTAGGATTTAGTCATCTCTTCTCCATGTAATGCATGCATGCAGGGAAAGTTAACTTTATGTCTCTCCTTTTCATGAATGTATATTGCATATACATCTTTCTTGTCTTTCTTTACCCCTTTGTTGATGAATTGACAAAAAGGGGAAGAATAATTTAGAGTTTATATATGCATGCTAGATTCTTGTTTATGCAAATATGTTTGTTTGTGTAATATTTTGCTTATGTGCTTCATTGAATATCTTTATGATTTGTTGTTATGCATGAGTTAAGGAAGAGCTTTTATGAAGCTTATCTTTAATCCATGCATATATAACTCCATGAGTTTTGTCATCATAAAAAAGGAGGAGATTGTTGGCTCAAAGGCCCATCACTCTAGTTGATGATTAACTCATATAGTTATAATACTAATGATCTTGTGTTTATTAAGTTTTAGATATTTATCAAGATCTTAGTCGGTGTTTAGTCTCAAAAAATGATTCGAAGTCAAGTTTTGAAGCTAGCACGTGTTAATTCAAGAGCTCACGCTTCAAGATCGCATCAAGTACTCAAAGAGGAGTCTAGCTCGTTTGGATCAAGTTTGGATCAAGTCAAGATAGTGAAGAAGATTTTCAAGAAAGATTTTCAAGACTTGAAGCCTAGTTTGTAAGTTTTAAGATTTTTTTTAGATAAAATGTAAAGGATGGATTAGTTGTGGATTGCTCAAGCTCATTTACACATACACACACAAAACATTTCATGTTGAATAGTTTTAGTCCTTGAAATTTTCGTTTTGGTTTTGAGCTTCATAGAATACATATTTATGTTTCATGAATAGATTTCATTAAAACAAGTTTATATGGTTTATGTGTATATTGGATTTCATCCATACACTTTGTTGCTTCATATTATTTAGAAACTTATTTTGATGTTTCTAGTTCATGATTTTAAGTTTTGTATTTATCAAAACTTATTTTGAGCTTATTGTCAAAAACAAGTATATTTCATCTATTATGTGTATTGGATCATATCCATACACACTATGCTTCAAAAGTGTTTTAATATCTTGTTTTTGTATTTGAACAAGTTTTGAAAAAATCAGTTTCCATTTAAAAAGTGATTTTTGAAAAATACGGTTTTCAGTTTAAACCTAAATTTCTATACCTCAAAAATGTTCAAATTATTTGTAATATGTGTTGATTTTTGATCACACATATTTGTACTTCAAAGTATTTCAATGAACTTATTTTTGTGGATTTACTGGAAATTTATGAGATTTAAAATGTATTTTAAAAGTTGCTAAAAATGTTTTCTGGGGCTTCTGGCGGTCGACCGAGCGGTCAACTGACGTACACAAGAACGTGCACAACGCACAGCGGTCGACTGACCCGGTCGACCGACTGAAAGAGACTTGGTCTCTATTTGACCTGGTCGACCGAGCGGTCGACTGACCTAGCCTGGCCAGGGCGCGGTCGACCGACCAGTCGACCGGTAACCCTCAACGGTTAGATTTTTGACCATTGGCCGGTCGACTGTCTGGTCGACCGACAGGCCATCGGCCTGGGTATTGAGCCCCATTGGTTAGTTTTTGTAACCCTTATAAATAAGAGTTTTTTGGCCAGTTTTAGACAAGATTTTTAGAAAAGTTTTAAAGCCAGTTTTTCCCATCTTTCTCAGAGGTTTTTCAACAAGTTTTTGGGCTTAACTTTCATATCAAAAGGAGAGTTTATCAAAAATGTTTTCTTGATCTTTTCAAAAGGATTTTCTTGAGTTTTCCACCACAAGTGTGAGCTTGAGCTATCCATTACTATATTCATCCTCTAGGATACTTGTTGTGAAAGTGTCTATTTGTGATCAAGAAGTGATCATAAAGCTTTCATCTTTGTATTGAGGAGTTGTAGAGGTTGCGGCCTTGGCGAACTTTCGGGCTCATGTTGTGAAGAGTTCTAGAGGGAGCTCATTGTAGAGGTGCGGCCTCGGCAAGCTAGTGAGCTTGCGTGTGTTGTTCTTACGGGAACAAATGAGGAACTTGCGGGTCCAAGAGCTCTTGAGGGAGCTCATTGTAGGTATTGTAGTACCAAGTGATCTTGCAGGATCAATTATAGTGGAAATCCTTCATAGTGGTGAAGGCGGGGACGTAGGGCAAGTGACTCGAACCTCGAAATAATTCTCCTGTGTTTTCGATTGCTCATCTCTCTCTCAACTCACTTGTGTTTATATCTTGCGGCTCTTATTATTCATATCTATTACATGCTTGATATTCTCTAGTGCTTCATAGATATATTTGCTTGGGATTGTTTGCCCACACTAGTATTTAATCAAGAGAGCCATAGTGACACCTCAACTTTTAGTCTAGAGGAATCTTGAGGAGATAGTCTAGAGCCCTTCACTGAGAATTTTTCTGCACTCTTTGGTTATACTTTGTGTGTTAGTATAAAAATTTTAGTTTGCATAAATAGTTTTTAATTCTGCATTTGTTTTATATTAGATTAGCTAGTCACCTATTCACCCCCCTCTAGGTGACCTACAAGCCATGCATCATCTCAACATCAAACCGGATGCTAAGTCGGTCAAACAACAGCAGTAACGCTTCTGACCTAACGTTATGGAAGCAATCGAAGCTGAGGTTCAAAAACTTATTGAATGTGGCTTCATTCGAGAGGAACAACACTTAGATTGGATTGCTAATATTGTGCCCGTCCTTAAAAAGAACAGAAAGATCCAATTCTTTATTGACTTTCGTGATCTTAATATAGCTTGTTCTAAAGACAAATTTTCATCAGCCATCATGGATGTCATGATTGACAACACGTGTGGTTTCGAAATGATGTCTTTCATGGATGGCTTTTCATGGTACAACTAAATCAAGATGTTCCCAGATGATGAAAATCATACATCATTCTGAAAACCAATGGGTGTGTTTTACTATATGATTATGCCGTTTGGCTTGGAACCTACCAACGTGCAATGAGTGCGATCTTTCGTGAACACCTACGAAAGATAGTAGAGTGTTATGTTGATGACATTGCAATCAAAAGTAGTGACAAGAACAATCATCTCCAGGACTTGAGAACATTGTTCGATCTCATGTAGGCTCACCAACTAAAAATAAAACTAACAAAGTCTTTCTTGGGAGTTTCAAGTGGCAAGTTTCATAGATTCATTGTCACATCCAAACGAATTCATCTTGATCCCCCGAAGATCAAAGCCATTCAAGATATGCAACCTCCAAAGAATCTCAAGGAACTCAGAGGTCTTCAAGGCAGGCTGGCTTACATTCGTCGGTTCATCGTAAATCTGTTGGGTCGCTGTTAACCATTTACACGACTAATGAAGAAGGGCGTATCTTTTGTCTGGGATGACGCTTGTCAGAAAATTTTTGAGGATATCAAAGCATACCTCACTAAGCCTCCAGTCCTGACATCTCCTGTTTCAGAGAAACCATTCTTACTTTATGTAAGAGCCATGGGTCATTCTTTAGGTGCTCTACTCGCACAGAAGAATGATGAAGGTGCTGAGGAAGCTATCTATTATCTTAATAGAACCTTAATTGGGAGGAAAATTGCTATAACCCAATTGAAAGGAGTGCCTTGCTCTTGTCTTTGCCATCCAGAAGATGAGGCATTACTTGGTCGGGCAAACTATTCATGTCATTTCAAGAGTCAACCCTCTTCAGATTTTTATGACAAAGCCAAGTTCTTTGAACTTCAGGTTGGCTAATTGGGCCAAACTGCTGTCCCAATGTGATATTACCTTCGTACCCCAGAAAGCCATCAAGGGTCAAGCCCTCACAGACTTCTTAGCTGCTCATCCAATTTTGAAAACTTCAAAGTTAAATGAAGATACTCCAGATGAAATTATCGAAGCAACAAGACTTCAGCCGACGATGTATGGTAGATGTTCTTTGATGGTACATGAAGAACCAGACTAAAAGACAAGATTGTTGCCATAGTGGGAGTAGTATTTATCTCACCCAAGAATCACGTTCTTCCTCGTGCATTCTTACTAACGGAACCTTGTTTCAACAATGTAGCTGACTACAATGTTTTGCTCATTGGCCTCCAACTCGCTTAATAAATGTGTGTACAATACCTTGAAGCTTATGGCGATTTCAAGTTGATCATCAACCAAGTCAAAGATGAATATGAGGTCCGTCATGAAGACCTCATACCTTATCACCTGCAGCCATTCAGTTGGCTAATACATTTGAAGGCTTTTACATCAGTCATGTATCCTGCCTCTAAAATAGAAATGCAGATGCTCTAGCAGCGCTAGTAGCTACACTAGTTTTACTTGCTGATACCAATTACCATCTTACGATGGCTTCCCATCATCTCTTCTGTCTGAAGTATAGTTTAGAGGTTAGCGAAGTTCAGACAACCTCGACAAATTTTGAACCAAGGGACTGGCGATTCTCGATCATCGACTATGCCTTACATGGTATATTCCCGATGATCCTAGGGAAGCGGTGTCTATTCGACAAGGTCTACTCGATTCTACTACGATGCAGTGGAAAAAACACTACTGCTATTCATATGACGGTATACTTCTTCGTTGTCTATCCAATTCAGAGACACAAGAAGTAATCAAAGAGGCTCATGATGGCATATGTGGAGCTCATCAACAAGTCCGAAGCTCAAGAATTGATGGCACCGACTTGGCTATTATTGGCCGACTATGATCGCCGATGCAGTCAAATACGCATAAAGGTGTAAGGCCTGTCAAATTCATGTGGATTTTATACATCAACCCTGAAACTGCTCCATTCCACAGTCACATCATGGTCATTCAAAGCTTGGGGATTAATATAATAGGACCAATTAGTCTATTGTCCGGTAGAGGTCATTAGTTCATCCTAACGATGATTACTTCTTGAAGTGGGCAGAGGTTGTCCCGCTCGCTGAAGTTAAAACCACCAACGTGATCAACTTCATCAAACATCATGTCATCCACCGATTTGATGTCCCCAGACAGATTATCCACGATAATGGTCTCCAATTTGCAAGTCAATTGTTCTATCGATTTTGTGACAAGTACCGGATTCAGAATATAGCTTCTACCGCTTACAATCCTGCCGCCAACGGCTTAGCAGAGGCATTCAACAAGATGATCATCAAGCTCCTCAAAAAGTTCATCTCCGCAAGCAAACGAGATTGAAATGAGAAGCTCAGTGAATGTCTTAGGCCTATCGAACTACGGTCCGAACCCCAACAGGCAATACGTCTTTTTCTTTGGTATACGGATGTAAAGCAGTTATCCCCTTGGAGATTCTTATACCATCACTTCGTGTCACCTTTGCAACCAAGATGACTGATGAAGATAACCATCGTTTACATCTTCAAGAGCTTGAAATGCTAGACGAGAAGTGGTTACAGGCTCAACAGCGTATGGAACTTTACCAAGCCCGAGGCCTTTAACAAAAAGGCAAAGAGAGAATTTTCCACAAGGAAAATTTGATCTTAGCTGTCAGACGACCAATGGTCATGACACACAAGTCCAAAGGTAAATTTCAACGTAAATGGGAAGGACCGTTTTAGTAGAGACAGTCTACTCAAATGAAGCATATTTCCTGTCCAATCCAAATAGTGACATGCTTATAATGCTAATCAATGACAAATTTCTGAAGAAATATCATCCATGATCAAGTTAACAATATACCTCTGATCATTGGCGATCCCTTCGGAGTCAAACTGATCGAACATCAGAAGACAACGCTGCACGGTATCAAGAAAGGATTCCATGAGGAATGTTAGTTGTTAACTAACATCCCCACAGAATTACATGAAGTAATAAAACAATCCAAAGCCCTTAATGGCTAAGGATAGAAAAAAAGTTGACTTTTAAGCCCAACGCAAAGTCCTCAATAACTCATCATTCTGAGGTGAATAGCATGGCTAATCCAACTCAAACGGTAGTTGGTAAAGGTTACCAAGTCCATTGATAGCTGAGAATTTACTAAAAATCCTAAGGGACCTGATTCTATTTGATTCCTCAGAATCCTCTACCAATTCCCTTCCATAAAATGATAGGAGTATTATTCTCCTATTCCCCAATAAGATCGATTTGATTCTCGAAATAAATTTTGAAAACACCATCTCCTATTCCTCGGCGGAATTCTATAGCAATATTCTTATATTTTACAAAGAACGGTCAATTCCACTAAAGTTTCTTGCTAATTTCTATCCATGAAATGGTAGGATCACATCAAACTGTAATCATTTTTCCAGTAAAATGAACTATATATCTAGCCTGTCACGTTAATATTAAATCTCTGACAGTAAAATCTTTGAATATCCCCGGCGGATCCTACTAATGTCCCCAACTTATAAAACTCCACTTGTCATTCTCTTTAATGGAGTGACAGGTCCACTTGAATTGATGTTATGTGCAAACAAATCTAAAAGCAAATGAATCCTTGTCAAGTTAACATCACACCTCTGACATGTTACTTTTACAAATCCCCAAACGGAGAAGTTGTCAGATCACTTTGGATAAAATCTCCTTTTAATTTCCTAGCAAGGAATTTGGTTGCTATGTTAATGATCACCTCTGATAACTTCTAAGGGAACAATCATCTCCCTATGGAATTCCCATAGAGTTCTTTTTGTTACGATAACGATACCTCTGACATCTTAGAGAACGCTAAACTCTCTATAATATCTTATGGGATTCATTTTCTAACTCCCCAGCAAGCTTTTAATAGATTTTCCTCGGAGTCTATTATTACCTTTTTCAGTCCCCAAGTGGACTTTTCGGTTGTCATTTTAACATTATACCTCTGACAATTTCTTTCAAAAATGATTCCCCAGGCAAACACCATTGTTCCCACAAAATTCAAAATCAAATCATATTCTTTAGTGGAATAACTCTTTTTACCGTCATGTCTAGCCTGTCACCTCTGAACGGTAGAAATCTGAGCTTGGTGGTTTCTCAATCGGTAATGTCCATATTATCTCTGAACTGATAGATAGCCATGTCTCAACTTCCAATCCGGCAGGGACTACTCCTTTGCCGTTATGTCCAGTTCGCCACCTCTGAACGACATGACTCTAAGTCTGATAATCTCCAATCAATTATGTCCATACCACCTCTGGACTGACAGGTGCCTAGATCTCTCCCCTTTTATGGTCTCAAGCTGTCATGTCCAATTCGCCATCTCTGAACAGACGAGTCCATAACCTTGTTCTCTTTTCCCCCGTTAGGGCCGGGAGTTCTTACTGTCAAGTTAATATGACTACATCTGAACAACGAATTACGAGCATGGTGTCTCTTAGTTGGTTATGTTCAAATCACCTCTGAACTGACGAGTGCCCAGATCCAATTCACCCTTGTAGTCCCAAGTGGGCTAGCTGCTAAATTAATACGACTACCTCTGACAGAGAATTCAGAATTTAGCATGTCTTAGTCTATTATATCCATTCATCACCTATGAATAGACGGGTCTCTAAAATCGAGTTCACCTTCATTTTATCATCATGTCCAATTAATCACCTCTGAATGATAAAATCTTGAGTTTGGTGGCTTCTCAATCGGTCATGTCTAATCCATCACCTCTGAACTGACAGATAGCCAAGTCTCCCCTTTTCGATTACTGTTATATCTAGTTAATCACCTCTGAATAGTAGACACTCCGCATTTGGTAATCTCTAATCGGTTATGTCCAGTTCGTCACCTCTGAACCGATGATTAACCAATTTTACCCTTCTTTATCATTATGTTTAGTTCATTATCTCTGAACGATAAAATCTCATGTTTGACGATTTCAAATCAGTTATGTCCAAAATACCTCTGAACTAACGGATCTCCAAACTTAATCTTTTGGGATTTAGTGATTTTTAACAGGTTCCTAAATCTGCCTTCTTTTAATCCCTAACAGATTCTTACATTTAACTGACTTTATCATGTTCTTAACCTCTAAATAATTTCAGTCACATTTGTAATTTTTCATAAACTCAACTTGGTGAATTTTCACCCTTTTTAATTCTTTCAAAAAAGAACTTTTTACTAAGATTTCTTTTAAAGAAAACTTATATTACCTATAGGTACTTGCATAAACAAACAAAGAGGAAGACATGAAAAAGAGCAAATGAGTCAAAGGCAAATATTTTATTGATTCAAAAAGAAAAATACATAGAAGATACATTAGACTGGTCTCTCATATGATATGAGTTTACTCTCAATAGAAGATAGTTTTTGTTTTCTATTTTCTTTAGGCCTAGCAAGAGCCTGCGACTTCAGATCTTCATGATTGACAGCCGCCAGCTGAGTCAAACGAGATTGAGCCTCCGCTATCACTACCTTCTTCTCTGATTCTGGCTTGAGGATTTGATCGCTCTGGGCACTCAGCTATTCTAGTCAAGCGGTTTCCTCCACGCGCATTGGTTCAGCTTTGGATATGAGAAAGTTGGCCTTCTTTATCATTGCCTCGGCCTTCTCAAGTTGTTCATTAGCATCAGCAAGTGCATTGTTGGAAACATCAATTGCATTAACGATCTTGATCTTCTCAGCCTCAGGAATCTCAGCCTCCTTGCCTGGACGATGAGAAGACGCCATGGAATCAGTTTGGAAAGATGAGGAGGGTAAGGACCCTAGTGTTTTTCAAAATGAAGGAGGGAAAAGAACCCTGTTGCAACTTTGTTGAAAGAAGAGTAGATGAATTCTCTAAAAAAGGACTACATAGGTCCTATTTATAGGCCCTACGGCATAGCCTCATCACTAGCGCTTCAAATTTTAAAGCGCAGGCGAGGCTAAAACACTCGAGCGCTTAGCCTCGGGAAAGAGAGTAACCTCCCTCATAGCGTATGCGAAGCTAGCGCTAGGCAAAGCCGATAAAACGTCACCTTGCAAGCGAATTTATCTAGAGGCGAGGTTGTTTCAGTCTCCCTGAGGCGAAGTTAAGTCTCCCTGAGGCGAAGCTATGTCAGTCTAAAGGCGAGGCTATATTTTCTGGAGGCGAGGCTATATCAACCATAAAGGCGAAGCTAAAATCCACATATCCATGGTCTTTTTTGCAACAATCAAAGCAATTCTATTTTAAAATCTGAATCATCCCATTGCAGATTTATGAAAACTTTGAAGGGGGTTTTGTTGACACTCCAAAAAGACAAACTCCCTAGGTAGTACTTCAACTGGTCCGAACGACACCCAAACTTGTTGACATTTATAAAAGACAAGATGTGGACAAGCTGACAACCAAGTTCTACCCATCCTTAGAGACCAAGCGATGCCTTGAAACTTACTAATCTAGTGAAGCAGACAGTAAGCCAAGCATCACCTATAAAGAGGTCTAAGCATGGCCCAAGAGGATAGTTTCGCTTGAAGCTCTATAGTCTTGTTAAAGGGCTAAAATACTAGCTTCGCCTGAAGCTTCTCTTGAGAGCTTCGCTTGAAGCTCTTCACAGCTCTGTAAAAGAGCTAATCTTAAGCTTCACCTGAAGCTAATATTACCTTGCCTGTAGCTTTTCTTGAGAGCTTCGCTTGAAGCTCTTCACAGCTCTGCAAAAGAACTAATCTTAAGCTTCGCCTGAAGTTCTTCTTGTGAGCTTCACTTGAAGCTCTTCATAGCTCTGCAAAGAGCTAATCTTCAGCTTCGCTTGAAGCTAATTATAGGTTCGCTTGAAGCTTCCTTGTAACTTCGCTTGAGGGCTGTACTAGCCTCGCGCGAGGTTAATTCCAACTTCACTTGAAGCTTTCCGCTCCCCTATGGAAAGGTTTGCTAGGTCAATGTTTGACCTAGTCTTTAGTGGGCTAACACTACTATGTTAGTGGGGTTAATGCCACTCTTAGTGGGCGGTTACACAAGCCCACTTCGTCCCACATTAAGTAAAAACAGCCTGGTCAAATGACTGTTCTAGGCTTTCGCGAGCCTATCTAGCCTCACATAAGGCTTACACTTAGCTCCGCATGAGACTTTATAGCTTCGTGCGAAGCTCAAATAGCCTCTGGCATGAGGCTAAATGACTGTTATCAGTATTTACTGAATTTCAAGGGTGGCTACACCTCTCGGAGCGTATAAATAGCTCATTCTTAGAATAAACTCAGGGCTGAGAGGCTGATAGGCAGATTAGCTGGGAAAAACAAACAAGCAACAATAGGCCGGTGCAGAGAAAGAGCACTCACTTCTAGGAAATTCAGAAAATTATTTCACTAAATTTAGGGTGCTAATACCCTAAGATCTTCCTTTCTCTCAAGGAATCTCCAGAACCAAGTGAGATAGAATTCCTCAAAACTCAATCGATCGCATCGTCAATGGAACAAAGTGATCGCGCGCTGATCAGACTTCCACCGACATACTTCCCCAGATTCTCTGAAGAGATACTTATAATTTTTTTATTACTTGTAACTCTTCAAAAATTTTTAAGTTTTCCCGATTTTAATTTTCAATGGAAAATAGATGGTTTAAAAATAGTCGTTTATTTGGGCGACATTAAAATTTCACGGTGGTTTCAGACCGTCGTCAAATCAAACATGTAATAGCAGTTAATAACCGCCATGAACATATAGATTTTTCATGACAGTTTTCAGTAAAAAGCGCCATAAAAGTTAACATTTAACAGTGGTTATATTTATAACCGCCATCCAAAGTCTATGAAAATTTTAACCTTTCACGGTGGTTCTAAAATAACTGTCGTGACAGGTTATATTTCATGACAGTTATATATACAACTGTTGTGAAAAATCTGTGAAAATGGACCGTCATTGCACCATAGTTATTTCTAAAACTGCCATGAAAAGTCTTACTTTTAAAAAGAAATTAAAATAACAGATTACAGAATTACAGAAATATTCATCAATAACAGATATAAAATTACAGATTACAAGATTTTCCTGTAACAAAACAAACAATAGATACAAATCCACAAAAACTCTTACTATCTCTATGCTCATACTCTTGAATCATAGATTTTTGAATTTAAAATAAAAGATTACAGAATTTAAATAACAGATTACAAAATTAAAAATAACAAATACAAAATTAATGAAATCATTCATGTAACAAAATCAAAAATACAAAATAACAGATTATAGAGTTATATAAACATTCATACAACAAAATCATAGAATTCTTGAATTAAAAAATAAATTACATATAAAAATCAAGAACTCTTACTAAACATGCTCAAACTTCTAACAATCCTCAGTGAGAGCTCTTGAATTCATAACCATTGGAGGGTTAGTGATGTTTGAAGACTTTTCTCTGCATCCAGTAAATATAATTATTGAGGGGCATCATTGAAGTTGAACCACTGTTGTAGTAGTGGATGTGTGTACATGTATATGTGCGTACATGTATATATATCTGTGTGTGTATGTATATTTATATGTGTGTGTGCACATGTATGAGTGTGCACATGCATATTAAAAAAAGAGTTTAAACACAATACCCTCTCTATGAAATATATTTCACAACATATACCACCCACTCTTCTCGAATTTCATCCAATTTCTCATTTGAATATTTTTCTTTGTTATCAAACTGCAAACATAGGATTCAAGCCAGATGGTTGAAATGGAGGAGTGCAATAAGAGTTTTATGTGACCGTAACATTCTGTTATGACTGAAGGGAAAGTTTTATCGGACTGCTATTATGCCAGCTTTGTTATATGGCACAGAATATTGGGCTATAAAGAGATATCATGTTCAGAAGATGAGTGTAGCGGAGATGCGTATGCTTCATTGGATGTGTGGTAACACGAGGAGAGATAAGGTGAAAAATGAGGATATTCATACTAAGATAGGCGTAACCTCTATAAAAGAGAAGATAAGAGAAAATCGCCTATGATGGTTTGATCATGTGTGACTAGACCTACAGATGCGCCAGTTCGACGAGTAGAACGTATCAAATTAGAGCAAGTTAAAAGAGCGCAGGAGAGACCGAAGAAAACATGGATGGGGTGATACAACAAGATATAGAAGCTAAAGGTCTTAATGAAGGCATATTCTCGATAGGAATGAGTGGAGCAAGTTGATTGACGTGTCCGATCTGGTGTAATTCTCTTTTTAGGTCATGTAGCCTACCCCAAATACTTGGGACAAATGGCTTAGTTGTAGTTGTAGCAAACCGCAAACATATTAAATTATTTGTGTTAGTTTTAATAAATACTAACAAAAATCATAGATTAACTTTAAATCAGATGATTATACCTTTTATAGGATTAGTATTCATTTGAGTTATGCAGATCTCACACTTAAATCAAATTATGTAGTATGGGCCCAATCGGGTTTGTTTAGGAAACTACATGAATTAAAATTGTGTTAAGTAAAATTTAAAATTTAAAGTGTTATCATCAGTTTTCAAAATAATTACTAGAATCTTCTTCCATGAAAGTTTTTGCTTTTTTCTCATTGGTTTGTGCGGCAAACATGGAGAGGACCTTTTTCATAAATTTCAGAAAATAAACAAGAATATTAAAAATAATATTTTTAAATAGAAGTAATGAAAAAATATATACAAGTATTAAACACTCAAATATTAATCATTTCACGAATCAGTTCTTGCATATCGCACCACAAGGAGTCAAACCAAAATATCTTGAATTTGTAAGGGTTGATCGTGTACAAAGTCCAATGAGAACTATAAGAGAAAATCACATGAGAAATTAAATTAAATTAACAATTAAATTAATTGTAAAAGATTAGTTTTTACCTTGTATTATATGGTGCAAGATATAACCGGCCCTTTTCACCTATTAGTATCATGTCCATGATATATCAGGCCTTTTCGGCCATTTCAACTTTCCAAGAGGTCACATGTGCGATTCGATATGGACAAATAAAATCATACCATTGATTGCAGCCCACATTCTCACTCAATCATATAAAAATATAAAATTATCAGAAATTACTAAAAACTATCAAATATAAAATATTTACTATTTTATTCCTAAAAATGAATATACATTAATGGCACACTTTATATACACAACATTACATGTTCCGCTTATCTCTTTTGAGTCTATGAAGTCCATAAAGTCCCTCTTTTCGAGCATTATGGCTCCAATATCGTACCCAAATACATCGATAGGCATGGGTACTTGGATGAGGCTGCTATCATCCATCATCCTCACTGCACCGCCACTGTCTTTAATGATTTGTTCTTACTCTCATCTATAAAAGGAGATGATGTGACTGAAAGGTTTATGGGCACGCTCCTTGGAGTCTTAGACGTGCAATCTCCTTTCCTTTAACACATGTCTGTCACGATAAAAATTGCAATTAATCAAATTATAAAAGTAAAGTTGTGATTTAATTTATACTTGTGTATCCAAAGTAATTAGTTTCTTTGGCCATGTGATGAAAGCACCAACAACATAACTGACGGTTGTCATCTTGCTGTGTGGAATTGGCAGAGGTGCTGTGTGGAATTGGCAGAGGTGCATTGTCATCCAGTGGATCATGAATGCTCACCCTAACACAATCATATCCAAGTGGAACGATGTGAATGACCTGACCAACATCATCCGTGTTGTAAGCTTTTCCAGATGCCACAACACAGTTAGAAACCGAAATATTACCACCTTGACAGCCAAATAATAATCAGTGCACTAACAAAAGACATGGTGCTCAAAACTCAATAAATTATAAAAACTGGATAAGATTACCTTTGGAATACCAGATAAATGTCTTGAAACTGTACAACTTTCGTAGCCGCTATATGGTGTAGCAGAAGAAGGGTGTACTACAACATCCCAGGGAGGAGGTGATGTATGAGCTTGTAAAAACTCCCGCCAGAATTCTACTATTATTTGCATTCTCATCTCAGCTTCTCAGACCTTCTATCTTGTTTCAAATATGGCTTCGCTAATGACTTTAGCCTTTCTTTCAATCTCCTCTTTGGTGTAACTTTGAAGACGCTGACGGGGTGTATGAAAGTAATCTTTTTCTATAAGTCCATTAAACACTTTGTTGGCCCAAAAACCCATCACTCTAGTTTTGATATGATTAACTATATAGTTATAGTACTAAGTATCTTGTGTTTATTAAGTTTCAGATATTCAATCAAGATCTTAGTCGGTGTTTAGCTTCAACAAAAGATTCAAAGTCAAGTTTTGAAGCTATCACATATTGATTCAAGAGCTCGCGCTTCAAGATCACATAAAGTACTTAAAGGAGTTTAGCTCATGGATCAAGTTTGGATCAAATCGAGATGGAGAAGAAGATTTTCAAGAAGACTTGAGTCAAGTTTGTAAATTTAAGTATTTTGTTTTAGAATAAAATATAAAGGATAAATTAGTTGTGGATTGCTCAAGATCATACACACACAAAATATTTATATATTATTTTCATATTAAAATAGTTTCAGTTTTTAGTTTAACTATTTTGGTTTTGAGTTTCAAGAATACATCTTTAGGTTTTATGAATAGATTTCATCAAAATAAGTTTACATAGTTTATATGTACATTGAATTTCATTCATATATATTGTTACTTCATATTGTTTAGATAATTTATTTTGATGGGTTTATATCATGTGTTTAAGTTTTGCTTTTATCAAAACTTATTTTGGAGCTTATTGTCAAAAACAAGTATATTTCATTTACTATATGTATTGGGTCATTTTCATACACACTATGCTTCAAATGTGTTTCAATATCTTATTTTTATATTTGTACAAGTTTTGAAAAAATTGGTTTTTCATTTAGAAGTTAGTTTTTAGAAAATACCGGTTTTAGTTTATGCCTTAATTTCTTTACCACAAAAATAGTTGACATTTTGTAATATGTATTGATTTTTTTTATCACATATATTTGTACTATATAGTATTTCAATGGACTTATTTTTGTGGATTTTATGGAGATTTATTGGTATTTAAAATGTATTTAAAAAGATGTTCAAATGGGTTTTTTGGGCTGCTTGTGATCAACCGATCGATCGATTGACGTGCACACACACATGAGCCTAAGTACGGTCGATTGACCGGTCGACCGACTGGCTCAAACCCACTTTTGAGCTTGGGTTGGTCGATCGACAGAGAGTAGTAACTCTTTGGGTTTGGGTGCGGTCGACCGGGCAGTCGACCGGTAACCCAACGGTCATAAAATTGACCATTAGCCGGTCGATCGAACAGTCGATCGACAGGCCAATCTGGCCCCAACGTCTAGTTTTTGACATCTTTTAAAAATGGGTCTTTTTCTACAAGATTTCCATAAGTGTTTTCAAGAGCTCTTTTACAGAGTTTCTCAAAAAGTTTTTAGAGATTCATTTCCATATAAAAAGAGAGTTTATTAAGAGTATTTCTCTTGACTTTTTTAAAAAGATTTTTTGAGTTTTTCACTTTCTCATCTATCTAGTTTTTCTCATACAAGCTTGAGATTTCATTGCTATATCCATCATTTTCATTGCTATATCCATCCTCTAGGATCCTTGTACATAAGAGTGTAAGAGTGTTTGTTTGTGATCAAGAAGTGATTACAAAGTGTTCTACTTTGTATTGAGAAGGAGTTGGAGGTTGCGGCCTTGGCAAGCTTGCGGGTTCGCGTTGTGTGTTGTTCTTGCGGGAATAAGTGAGGGACTTGCAGGTCCAAGAGTTCTTGAGGGAGCTCGATGTAGGTGTTGCGGCACCGAGTGATCTTGCAGGATCATTTTTAGTAAAACCTTCATTGCAGTGAAGGCGGGGACGTAGAGCAAGTGGCTCGAACCTCAAAATAATTCTTCCATGTTTGCGATTGCTCTTCTCTCTCTCAACTCACTTGTGTTTATATCTTTCTCACTCTTATTGTTTACATCTTTATAGGCTTGATATTTACTTATGCTTAATTGTCATATATGCTTGGGATTGTTTGATATCTTACATGCTCTCATATTGTTCATATCTTCACATGCTTGATATTGTTTGTATTTGTACTCACACTAGTATTGAATCAAGAGAGCTACAGTTGCACCTCAACTCTTAATCTAGCGGAATCTTGAGGAGAAGTTCAGAGCCCTTCATCGGGAATTCAGCTTCACTCTTTGGTTATATGTTGTGTGATTGTTTTAATTTGCATAATAGTTTTTAATTCCATATTATTTTGTATTTGATTAGCATATCACCTATTCACTCCCCTCTAGGTGATCCACAAGTGGTATCAGAGCTTGGTGCTCTTGATTTGAGTCTAACAACGTAGAGTTAAAGATCCTTATTTTTTGCTAATCACAATATTTGTATACACATACATGAATTTTATTGCACCTCCTATATTTGATATTCTTAACTTCCAAACTTGAAAAGTTAAGATGTTCATGTATCTCAAAGCTCTTGGTATTCATATTTATCTTGCCACAACTAAAGATTCATATTTCATCAATGGCAAACATCTTGAGGTAATGCAAAAGCCATCCATGCTTTAAAGTCAACCCTAAATGATGAGAATTTATTTAAGATTTTTAACTTTGATTCGACTTTTATAGTATGAAACACTCTCATTTCTCTTGGGGAACAAACGCAAATTGATAAGGAGAGTGATTCGGATCAAGAAAGTGATGCTTCCAACATGTGCTATATGGTCCAAGGAGATGACCCCCTTGAGGTAAATTCTGATTCGAGCTTGATGAAGATGTTGAGATGCCATATGATAAGCATGCATTATTTTGTCAAAAATTTCTTAAAAACTAAGATTTGTTAAAAGTTGAAAATGAGTTGTTGAAGAAAGAAAATGATTTCGTTTTAAAAGAAAAAGATTCCTTTTGAAATAAATTTGAAATTATTTCAAAAGAAAATGAATCTTTGAAAAATCAAGTTGTTTTGATTTCTAAAGAAAAGGAGATTGTTTTAAATGAAAATGAGTTTTTGAAAAAGAAAATTATTTTGAAGGAAAAAGAAAAGATTTCTATTTCCAAAGAAAAAAATAATTTTGATTCTCTTGCTTGTCATGTTTCTCATGCTCATGTCTCTTCTTCTAATATTAATAATGATATTTGTAGTTTGAAGAAGAATACTGATTATTTGTGCTCCACTTTGAGCCAATGTGTGTTATTAATCATTCTAAATTAGAATCCATGTTTTGCAAGAAATAAATTTCACATATTCATACATATACCCAACAACATACACTACATGCACACCATGCTCACACTCATTCCACCCATATGTATGATGAAGGGTTCCACCTAGAGGGGGGTGAATAGGTGATGGCTAATCTAATGGTCAGTTAATGATGAATTATGCAAATAATGCGGAAGCCAAAAGCAATTATGACCTAATTAAATCTTTTACACTAAACACCACGTATAACCAAAGAGTGTTGCCGAATTCCCCGTGAAGGGCTCTGGACAAACTCCTCTAGATTCCCCTTGAATGGGTTGAGGTGCCGCGTTGGCTCTCTTGGTTGAATACAAGTGTTAGCAAACAATCCCAAGCAAGTATATCAATATAAGTACACAAGTATATCATGCATATAAAGATAGACAATAATTGAATGCAAGATATAAAAGAGACAAAGAGAGAGAGAGTGAGCAATCGCAAACACAAGGGTATGTTTCGAGGTTCGAGCACACTTGCTCTACATCCCCGCCTTCGACACACGAAGGATTTCCACTATGCAAGATCCCAATGGATCTCTCCCTGGTGCCGCAACACCTACAAGCCCTCGGACTCTCTAGTCCCGTACACACCGCAAGCCCACCGGCTCGCCGAGGCCGCACCTCAAACACGAGTTCGCACCCGAACCCGAAAACACCAAGTCCTCATTAGGACCCAAACAATCACGAGCACACTTGCCCGTCTCCTCAAAGAACAAATGAAGTCTTTGGTGATCACAACACTTTGATCACCTAAAAATAATCTCACTACAACACACCTATAGGATGAATAATCAATGGATAGCTCAAGTGTGGTGTGAGAAAAACAAGGATGAGAGTGGTGGAGGAAAACTCAAAGAATCACTTTAACACTCTTGAAATAAAACTCCCTTTAGATTGGAAGTATTTGCTCTAAATCAAGTGGAGGAAAACCTCTAAATAGTTCAGAAAAAACTGGTGAAAACCCACTTGAAAATCTTGGCTCAAAACAATGACAAGACCCCCAATTTATAGGCTGCCAGAAAACTAGCCGTTGGGTCTGTCAGAGCTGCCGGTCGACCGGTGCGGTCGACCGCCAACGGTCGGATTTTTGACCGTTGGAGCCACGGTCGACCGCCAAGGTCGACCGACCCACTGGAGCTGAGAGTCCAACTCTCTGTCGGTCGACCCGTACGGTCGGCCGAACTTTCCAGAGAGCACTGCTCTCTGGAGCGGTCGACCGGCACGGTCGGCCGTCCTCCAGTACACAAAGGCGTGCACGTTTGTGCACGTCGGTCGACCGGTCCGGTCGGCCGACTCCTGTATTAGTCGACTATTAAAGGTCACTAGTCGACTTATACGAAGCCTGAAACGATTTTCTGGGATTAAAATGTTAGTCTTTTTGGCTCATGTAAAATCCCATAAAATACATAAAAATCTACAAAAATAGTTTAACCAATATACTTTGATATACAAACATGCTTGCACAAAATCAAGGCATGTTATAAAAGATTGGACTATTTTTGTAAGTTGAAAATATTTGGCTCATGATAAAAACTGTATTTACCCAAACAATTTTTCTAAAACATGTTTTTTCCAAATCTTTGTTTTTCCAAAACATCTTCAAATAAAACTAGATATTTTGAACTCATTAAAGCATAGTGTGTATGGATATGATCCACTACACAAATAAGATAAAATATCTAAGTTTTTGACATTAAGCTCTAAACTTGATTTTGGTTAAAAGATAAGTATATGAGAAACACCAAAAATCAAACTTGTATTTTTCCAAAATGAAAAATCTTTTGTAAAACAAAACTATCAAGAGTGTGTGTGTGTATATATACTTGAGCAATCCACCAACTATCTATCCTTTACATTTTATCTAAAAACAAAAACAAAATCTTATACCTAGACACAAGTCTTCATCTTCTTGAAGTCTTCACTTGAAGGCTTCTCATCTTCTTGACTTGGTCCAACCTTGATCCAAAAGCTCCTTAGATCACACCGTGCTAGCTCCAAATCTTGACATTTTATTCTTTGTTGAGCTATGCACCTACTAAGATCTTGATAATGAATCTGTCACTAATTAAACACAAGATCATTAGTAAACATAACTTCATGAGTTGATCATCATCAAAACTAGGGTGATAGGCCTTTGGGCCAACAATCTCCCCTTTTTGATGATGACAAAACTCATGAGGTTATATATGCATGGATTAAAGTAAAGCTTCAAAGAAGCTCCCCCTTAACTCATGCATAACACAAAATAATAAATATATGCAATGAAGCTCATAAACATGTATGCAAATGATGGAGATGAAACAAAGTAAATCTTTTTCTCCTATTTGCAATACAAAAACATATATGCATAAATAACAAGGAAGACAAATACTTCTCCCCTTAAGCAATGCAAACATGCATATAAACTCAAATACTTCTCCCCCTTTTTGTCAATCATCAACAAAGGGGTCAAAGTAAAATCAAATCAAACAAATTTTTCTCCCCCTTTTTGTCAAAAACAAAAAAATCAAGAAGGGGTAATACAAATCAACAAAATGTTTTTTTTTTAATTAATTTTTCTTAAACAAAAATTTTTAAAGGTATCAGAGCTTTTGTAAAACAAACAAATTTTTAAGATACCAAATTGAAAATAGTCATTATTGTAAAACATATTGATACCAATAGAATTTTAACAAATATGAAGTTGAAGCATTTTGATATCAATGGTAAACATAATGATCCAAAAAAATTTATTTTTCATCAAAAACTTTGTGCTTTTAAAATTGTGAGCCAATTGAAAGTTAAGCACATGAAAATCATATATATGTATGAGAAATGAGTATACCAAGTGAAATTGATACATACATATATAAGAAATAAAATATGAGTATATACAAAATAAGTTCATATTGATACCAATTGAAACGATTCAATGATACCAATTGACATAACAATAAGATCAAGTGTATATCTCATAACCTACCACCCTTCATATGCACAAGATAAAAGATTTTTAATGAAGCATAAGGCATAATCGCCCATCCATTCTCTCATAGATGGTAGGGGTTTTCAAAAATAGATTTGAAAATATTTTAGCATTGAAAATCACTACCAAATGAGGAACAATAACTAGTTAAAATAGTTTTTGAAAAACTAGTTAAAGATCCTTCAAAATCATCAAATCATATATTTTTCATGAATCAAGACTAAATACACAAAGTTTTACACTCAAGATCGATTAAGCTCATAAAAGTGTTCATGAATCAAAGTCATGACAAAATAAATAAAGTGTGAGTGTTCAAAAGTCATGTAAGTAGCATTATCATGAAAATGGTCATTGAAGCTCAATAAAAAGATCACAAGTCACATTTTTAACAAAATCACGAAAAATCATTTTTCATCAAAACACTAATCTTCATGGTATATGTATGATTTATCCAAAGCTAACAATACACATACATATCCCAAACATAAAGGAGTCTATCAAATGTATTTGCATGAAGGCAAGAGACTCACGGGTATACATGTATATTTATTAGATCTGAATTAAAAATACATATACATGAAGTAAAGCATAAAAATTGACAAAACATGTATAAATAGAAGAATATCAAAACTAGGCTATACATGTGCATATAGTGAGTACAAGTGAACAATGAAGTGCAAACGTATATGAATCAAATGTGGCTCACTACTTGTACATGTATAAATCCAAGTTTTGACAAATACTACATCTAAACAAGATTTTACCACATGAAGTACACAAAATATATAAAACATGAACATGCTCAAAATAATATGAATGAACAAGCATGAACATGAATAAAAAGGGAGTTTAGAGATTGTTACCAACTCCAAAGCTCCAAACATGGTGGTCTTTCCCACCAAAACCTCCTTTGATAGCGATGCGTCTAAAGTGTGTCCATCCAATCCATGTGCATCCACTACCAAGGCACCAAATCTCTCACGTCTTGAGAGATCCCTCACCTACATCAAAAACATGGGGTGGGGATTTTGGTACCAATTTTTTCTTGGGTCCTTGGGGGTTAGTCTTGTTGTAAGGCACCCAAACATTTTTATTAGCAAAATTTGAAATATGCAACTTATCAAAACAAAATTTTGCTAGATGGCCTTTGCGGCCACAATGTATACATTTGTACACCTTAGTATGCTTATGTGTAGGAGTGTGATCATGGCGTGCAACATAAGCAAATGCATGATGAGAGTGATGTGCATGAAAATGAGGAGTTTGTTTCTTTGCAAACATGGACTCCAATCTAGAATGGTTGAATGCACACGAGTTCAAAGTTGAACTCAAACTATCTATTTTATTTTTTAAATCTTTAATCTCATTAGTGGTGGCATGAAAAGCATGATGAGATAAAGAATCATTTTTCTTTTTCTTTTGTGAAACAAAATCTTTTTCTTTTTCACAAAATTTTCTTTTTAAAGACTTATTTTCTTGAAAAACAACTTCTTTTTGTTTTTCTACCAAATTAATTTTATTTTTCAAAGTATTGTTTCCTTCACACAAATCATTCAATTTTGAAAATAAGGAAACATTCTCATTTTTCAAATCTTTATTTTCTTTTTCTAAGCATGCAATCTTATTTTTAAATGAATCATGTTCTATATGCATGCAATCCAAATTCTTTTTCAAATTCTAATTATCTTTTCTTAGCATGTCATATTTCTCTAATAGTTGTTGACAAAATGAAGCAAGTTCATCATATGACATGTTAATATCCTCATCCTCGGATTCGGAAGTTACCTCAAGGGGGTTATCCCCTTGGACCATATAGCACATGTTGGAGGTGTCGCTCCCAACGTCCGAATCGCTCCCCGCATAGTATTGATCTTTTTTGCCGAGGGAGATGAGGGTATTCCAAACTACAAAAGCTGAATCAAAGTTAGAAACTCTAGATAAACAAAACATCTAGGGTAGACTTTAAAGCATGAAGGGCTTTTGTATTAGCCTCAAAATTCTTACCATCTAAACAATATGCATTATTAGTAGTGGCAAGATAAACATGATAACCTAGGGCTTTGAGGTATAAGGACATCTTCACCTTCCATATATGGATGTTAAAAATGTCAAACATGGGTGGTGACATGAAGTCCATGGTGTGTGTACAAAATATTGTGATTAGCCTAAAAATAAGGATCTTTAACTCTAGGTTGTTAGACCAAATCAGAGTACCAAGCTCTGATACCAATTGAAGGGTTCCACCTAGAGGGGCATGAATAGGTGATGGCTAATCTAATGGTCACTTAATGATGAATTATGCAAATAATGCGGAAGCCAAAAGCAATTATGACCTAATTAAATCTTTTACACTAAACACCACGTATAACCAAAGAGTGTTGCCGAATTTCCCGTGAAGGGCTCTGGACAAACTCCTCTAGATTCCCCTTGAATGGGTTGAGGTGCCGCGTTGGCTCTCTTGGTTGAATACAAGTGTTAGCAAACAATCCCAAGCAAGTATATCAATATAAGCACACAAGTATATCATGTATATAAAGATAGACAATAATAGAATGCAAGATATAAAAGAGACAAAGAGAGAGAGAGTGAGCAATCGCAAACACAAGGGTATATTTCGAGGTTCGAGCACACTTGCTCTACATCCCCGCCTTCGACACACGAAGGATTTCCACTATGCAAGATCCCAATGGATCTCTCCCCGGTGCCGCAACACCTACAAGCCCTCAGACTCTCTAGTCCCGTACACACCGCAAGCCCACCGACTCGCCGAGGCCGCACCTCAAACACGAGTTCGCACCCGAACCCGAAAACACCAAGTCCTCACTAGGACCCAAACAATCACGAGCACACTTGCCCGTCTCCTCAAAGAACAAATGAAGTCTTTGGTGATCACAACACTTTGATCACATAAAAATAATCTCACTACAACACACCTATAGGAGGAATAATCAATGGATAGCTCAAGTGTGGTGTGAGAAAAACAAGGATGAGAGTGGTGGAGGAAAACTCAAAGAATCACTTTAACACTCTTGAAATAAAACTCCCTTTAGATTGGAAGTATTTGCTCTAAATCAAGTGGAGGAAAACCTCTAAATAGTTCAGGAAAAACTGGTAAAAACCCACTTGAAAATCTTGGCTCAAAACAATGACAAGACCCCCAATTTATAGGCTGCCAGAAAACTAGCCGTTGCGGTCTGTCAGAGCTGCCGGTCGACCGGTGCGGTCGACCGCCAACGGTCGGATTTCTGACCGTTGGAGTCACGGTCGACCGCCAGGGTCGACCGACCCACTGGAGCTGAGAGTCCAACTCTCTGTCGGTCGACCCGTGCGGTCGGCCGAACTTTCCAGAGAGCACTGCTCTCTGGAGCGGTCGACTGGCACGGTCGGCCGTCCTCCAGTACACAAAGGCGTGCACGTTTGTGCACGTCGGTCGACCGGTCCGGTCGGCCGACTCCTGTATTAGTCGACTATTAAAGGTCATTAGTCGACTTATACGAAGCCTGAAACAATTTTCTGGGATTAAAAAGTTGTCTTTTTGGCTCATGTAAAATCCCATAAAATACATAAAAATCTACAAAAATAGTTTAACCAATATACTTTGATATACAAACATGCTTGCACAAAATCAAGGCATGTTATAAAAGATTGGACTATTTTTGTAAGTTAGAATATTTGGCTCATGATAAAAACTGTATTTACCAAAACAATATTTTTCTAAAACATGTTTTTCCAAATCTTTGTTTTTCCAAAACATCTTCAAATAAAACTAGATATTTTGAACTCATTAAAGCATAGTGTGTATGGATATGATCCACTACACAAATAAGATGAAATATCTAAGTTTTGACATTAAGCTCTAAACTTGATTTTGGTTAAAAGATAAGTATATGAGAAACACCAAAAATCAAACTTGTATTTTTTCAAAATGAAAAATCTTTTGTAAAACAAAACTATCAAGAGTGTGTGTGTGTATATATACTTGAGCAATCCACCAACTATCTATCCTTTACATTTTATCTAAAAACAAAAACAAAATCTTATACCTAGACACAAGTCTTCATCTTCTCGAAGTCTTCACTTGAAGGCTTCTCATCTTCTTGACTTGGTCCAAGCTTGATCCAAAAGCTCCTTGGATTACACCGTGCTAGCTCCAAATCTTGACATTTTATCCTTTGTTGAGCTATGCACCTACTAAGATCTTGATAATGAATCTGTCACTAATTAAACATAAGATCATTAGTAAACATAACTTCATGAGTTGATCATCATCAAAACTAGGGTGATAGGCCTTTGGGCCAACATATGATAGAGTGTACACATGTACACATTGCGGTCGCAAAGGCCTTCTAGCAGAAATTTATTTTGATAGACTAAATTCTTTAAATTTTGTAAATAAGAATGTTTGGGTTCTCTATACCACTAACCCCCGTGGACCTAAAAAGATATGGGTACCAAACTTTTCACAACTTATTTTTGATGTAGGTATGGGCTCTCATAAAACGTGAGAGGATTAGAGCCTTGGTAGTAGATACATTTGGAGCTTGAAGGACAAACCCATTTGATGCATCGCTATCAAGGAAGCATGGTGGGAGGACTACCTTGTTTTGGAGAAATGGACTGGTTACATCGGTATTGGTACCAGTTCATCCTCCACTTTTAAAAATATTTTAAATGCTTATATGCTAGTGTAGTAACTTAGACTCAGTCATGTATTATTTTGTGCTTAATATTAAGCTGATTGGTTGCATGCTATGCATGTATTTTTGAAAAACTTTCTTCATCTTTTCAAATGGATTTACATGCCTATCTTTTTAGTAGATTCATGTTTTTATATGCTTAATTTTAAAGCGTATATTGATTTATTTATTTATATCATATGTTCATATGCAAATCTTGTTAAAACTTGTGTTATACATGTACAATTCTTGAGTTACACTTGTTTTTCATGCTATATATATATTATTTTATTTGTGTACTCATTATATTTGATTGTACATTGTATGTCCTAGTGTTGATGATTCTTGCATGATTATATGATATATCATGTTTTTGAGAAAAAAACTTTCATGATAGTTTTTTATTTTGAGCTTTATAGTTTTAATTTCATGAATATGTTATTCACGTGATTATTGTGCACTCACCTTTATGTTTACTCATGATTTCACATTCATGAGCACATGTTTATACTTTATAGATTTTGAGTGACAACTTTTGTGTAATATACATATTTCATGAGATATAAGATTGGTTTCATTTTGAAGGATCTTTAACTAGTTTTAAAATTATTTTAAACTAGTTTTTTTATTCTTCACTTGTTAGTGTTTTCAATTTAGCTATACTATTTTTAAAATCTTATTTTTGAAAACTTTTATCCTATAAGGGCGGTTGGTTGGACAACCATGCCTTGTATGCTCACATTATATATCTTTTTAAACTTGTGCATGATAGGGTGGATGATATGAGTTATACACATGATTTCATGTTATTTCATTTTTGTATATTCATTCAAGTTTTTTATATAAGTATGCATTAAATTTTAATTGATATTTTCATTGACATACATACATAAATATGATTAATTGTGCTTATTTTACATTGATCATACATTTTTTATAGAACAAATTGATTTCATACTAAGGTTGATTTTACTTCAAAATATTTGCTTTTGTTTCCAACAAGCTTATGCATTAGTTTTGTGATTAATTTTAAAAAAATTATTTGACTTAAAATGATTTTATGTTTATATTTATCTATAAGATAATTTTTATGTTTATTTATAAGTGGTATCTATAAGATAATATTTATGATTATATTTTCTATCGATTTATCAAAAATTTTTTAGTTTTATGACTACTTGAAAGCAAAACAAAGTAGCATAAAAAAATTATTTTATTGATTTCAAGTAGTATCAAAATTTGTTTAATTAATTTCATGTGGCATCAAAAATTTGTTTTGCTGATTACAAGTGGTATCAATATTTGTTTTAGTTAGTTTTCAGAATTTACTTTGACATGTATTGCTTATATGCAAGGAGAGCTTAACATCTCCTGTGGGAGAGAGGAGATAGAGGAGATGGAAGGAGGTAGCACAGAGATCGGACGACAAAGGAGCGAGAAACAACGCATTGAGCAGGCTCGATTGTGCTCCTAGTCGATTTCCCAGTTGACCGGTGGAGGAGGTCGGTCGACCGCCGTGCACGAGCGTGCACAGGAAGGAGCGATCGACTGGCCCGGTCGACCGACTGACAAGGGCTCGCTCTCGGTGGGCGCGGTCGACCGGGCCGATCGACCGTGGCATGGGTCGGTCGACCGGCCGGTCGACCGACAGGCACGTTTGACTTTCCTTTTAGGATTCGAATTCCTTTTCTGGATGGGATCGAATCCAACCTGAGTTTCTATAAATCCAAGGACTCTGTGGCTATAAATAGAGGTAAGAGTCCTCATGTATTATATCCCTAAGTATCCGAAGTATCCCCTCTTGTATTAGTTATATTGATGGATCAACAAAATCTCTCTCTCCCTTGCCCCGAGGACGTAGGCACGTTGTTGAACCTCGTTAAATTTGTGCGTTGATTGCTTTTCTCTATTGGTTGCTGTTCCTGTTGTGTTGGTTGTTTCTCCGGCTGCATCGAGTCTCCGCCAGGTGGGCGGATTCCTCAAGAGTGGTTGTTGTGTTTCCCCTGACCGCTGCGCACAACAAGTGGTATTAGAGCATCCCAGGTTCGTCGTGAGATCATCTGTTGATTCAAGGGCATCTGTTGCTGATTGGCGGAGATCGTGTGTCGATCTCGGATCAGCGTTGGGACTGTTTGTGGGATCGTGTGTCGATCTCAAAAATAGCGTGTAGATTGCTCTAGGAATCAATTTAGAGGAGTAGATTGCTTCGGAAACTCTTCGAGGGTTTCGCGTGGAGGTAAAGATCCTATCTTTATCTAATTTATTTTATCTAACTCCATTTGTTTCCACATTGCTTTGAGGAATCAGTTGAGAAGATGGCTGGAGAAAGTACATCTGTGAGATCCATGAATCCACATCCAAGGATTGATGTGGTGAAGTTCAACGGGACGAACAGCTTTGGTATGTGGAGGTGTGAGGTTATGGATGCGCTGACAGTATCAAACCTCGAAGACACTCTACGGTTGAGAAGAAGCGCGCATCAATGACGGAAGAAGAATAGGACAAGATGAACCATTCGGCGTGTGGCTTGATCAGGTCTTGTCTGACACAAGACATCAAGTATCAGGTGTTACTGAGACATCTGCGAGGCAGCTGTGGGAGATCCTGGAGAGGAAGTATCTGACGAAGAGCATAGAATCACGATTGCAGTTGAAGAGTAAGCTCTATAGGTTTCAGATGCAAAGAGGATGCTCCGTCAATGAACACTTGAACCGCTACACGAAGCTTCTTAAAGATCTAATTAATGTGGTTGTAGAGACTAGTGAAGAGGATAAGGCGGTAATTCTTTTAAACTCTCTTCCTAGGGAAGAGTATGAAGCCTTTACTCTTACTTTTCTCAATGGAAGACAATCCCTTAACTACAGTGAGGTGTCTGCTGCACTTGTGAGTTATGAAGCAAGGAGACAGGACCGACTGTCTTCTTTGGGAAGCACAACAGCAGAGGCATTAGAGGTAAGAGGCAGAAGTTTCAATAGGAAGGGAAGAGATGATCAGGGGAGATCGAAGTTCAGATCAGGCTTCAGAAATCTGAAGAAGAATCAGTGTGCCTTGTGCAAGGAACTAGGACACTGAAAAGCTGAATGCCCGAAGGCCAAAGGTAAGAAGGTGGAGTCTAAGACTGAGGCAAATCTTGCAAAGGTGGTCAGTACTCAAGGCAGTACCTCACAGGCAGGTGGATCAGACTCGGACTCATCGGTATTCTCTCTCTCTGTTACTACCCCTACTGTTTGTAACTCAGATAATGCTGGTGGATTTTGGATACCGGAGCTACCTATCATGTGTGCCCAAACAGGGCCTGATTTTCTAGTTTTGAGAAGCTAGATGGATGTTACACGGTCATGGGTGATGATCATCCGTGTAATATAGAAGGGATGGGTACAGTCCGTATCAAGATGGATGATGGGATAGTACGAGAATTGAAGGAGGTGAGGTATGTACCTCAACTCAAAAGGAATCTTATCTCTGTTGGCGCTTTGGAAGCATTGGGTCTTGTGATATCTATACGAGACGGTGTTCTCAAGATGATCAAAGGCTCGATGATGGTGATGAAGGGCGTCCGCCGGGACAATCTCTATTACTTGAAGGGTAGTACGGTTACAGGTCAGGTGGAGACTTCTAGTTCTTCAGATGATGGTTGCAAGAAGGTCTGGCAGGCAAAGGTCGGACATGGAGGTGAAAGGTCTTTACGAGCTCCTGCAAAGAAGGGATCATTGGAAGGTGCTGCTACCTGCAACTTGGAAGGTGAACACAGCGTTCTGAACAAGAAGAAGGTAAAATTTAGCACCAGTACTTACCGCTCAGAAGGTCTTCTTGATTGTGTTCACGTAAGCATTTGGGGACCTGCTAAGACTGCATCGCTTGGAGGTCACAGGTACTTTGTCTCTTTTATTGATAGTTTATCTAGGCATTGTTGGATATATCCCATGAGACAAAGGTGTGAAGCCCTAGATATGTTGGTGAAGTGGAGAGGAAGAATGGAGAAGCAGATTAGTAGGAAGATCAAGGAGCTACAGATTGGTAATATTAGAAGAGACATGAACCAATTCCTACGATTTGGCCAGAACACCGGTATTGCTACTCACTTCACAAAAGGTATAACTGGGTTGGTTAAGGAAGTAAACCGTTTCTTGCTGGAGAAGGTTTGGTGTTTGTTGTCTAATGCAAGATTAGACAAATCGTTTTAGGCTGAGGCGATTGTGTATGCTAGCCATCTCATAAATGGATCGACTGCGATAGGAGGTAAAGCTCCATTGGAAATTTGGTCTGAAAATGCTGCTCAAGATCACGGTTTGCTGTGAGAATTTGAAAGTGCGACCTACTTCAGTGCCAAGGATGGCAAGGTGAATCCGCGACCAAAGAGGTTTGTGTTTTTGGGTGTCAAAAGGAATGGGTACAGGTTGTGGGACCCCGAAAATAAGAAGATCGTGTTGAGTAGGCATGTCACATTTGATGAGACTTCAGTGTTGAAGTCTATCGTCTCTCAGTAGGTGGAGAGGACGGAGACCAAGGAAGTATCGCAGCGGGTGGAGGTTGATGCTACTCCACCATCTCCAGTTGGTTCGGCATCAGAGAAGTCTTCACCGGATGTGACACCGGGTGGAGATCATGTAGCCAGGGTTGATGCTGAATAGGTTGAAGACATTGATCAGAATGTCGAGGTGTTTGCAGCCATTGGAACCAAGGTAAAACCACGCTCGTGGGTAAAGAAGCATGAATCTCAAGCTTGTGATCGCGACAAGCTCAAGTTGAAGGCCATTGTTCTCCATGATGGTCGTGAGGAGGTTCATATGATTCAGCCAGATAGGTTTGTTGCTGTAGATTCAGATACAAATGCTTGAGCTTGATGGAGCTCATTTGAATGAACTACGGTTGGCTTGATCCTTTGGGCAAGGTACGTAGGCAGCCATAAAGGTGCAGCCATTTGGTGATGCAACCCGTATGAAGCTGTTTGGGTTCTCGAGAAGCTGATTGGAACTTCACGTAGAGGTGAAGAGTTGTGGCCGATTGGAGCTTCACATAGAGGTGGAGAGAGACTTCACGTAGAGATGAAGTGTTGTGGCCGGCTAGACTTCACGTAGATGTGAAGAGTTGGACTTCACGTAGAGGTGAGGTGTTGTGATCTCGATGAACAGATTGATCTTCTGGTGAGAAGATGGATGAGCTTGCATAGGAGGGGTGTGCAACCAGTTGTTGAAGCCGATGATGGTATTCGGTGTGCTCTACTCAGAATTGGTTGGACCGTCAGCTAAAGACATGTAGACTAGATAGAGCTAGTCAGTTGAAGAGTCAGTGTTAGCTCATGATGTGTTCTTCGTGAGGTCTTGAAGTTGCAGAGTAGGAGCCACGTTCGGTGATCGGCATATATGGAAGTTCTCCTAAGGTGAAGTGTAGGGAAGGCATGTGTGGTGCATTCCAGTTGGATAGCTGTGCTACAGATTTCAAGCCGAGATCGTGTGTCGATTTCGCCGAGATCATGTGTCGATTTCGTCTAGAGCGCGTAAGCCGAGATCTGTGTCGATATCGCCGAGATCGTGTGTCGATTTTACCAGGTGGTAGACTGGAGTTCGTTGGAGATCAGCTCAGATTTGAAAAATCTTCACCGAGGTGGAGAATTGTGGGAGAGAGGAGATAGAGGAGATGGAAGGAGGTAGCACAGAGATCGAACGACAAAGGAGCGAGAAACGGCGCATTGAGCAGGCCAGATTGTGCTCTCGGTCGATAGCCCGGTCGACCGGTGGAGGAGGCCGGTCGACCGCCCGGTCGACCAGCGTGCACGAGCGTGCACAGGAAGGAGCGGTCGACCGGCTCGGTCGACCGACTGACAAGGGCTCGCTCTCAGTTGGGCGCGGTCGACCGGGTCGGTCGACCGTGGCATGGGTCGGTCGACCGGCCGGTCGACCGACAGGCGCATTTGACTTTCCTGTTAGGATTCGAATCCTTTTCTGGATGGGATCGAATCCAACCTGGGTTTTCATAAATCCAGGGACTCTGTGGCTATAAATAGAGGCAAGAGTCCTCATGTATTGTATCCCTAAGTATCGAAGTATCCCCTCTTGTATTACTTGTATTGATTGTTGAATCAATAAAATCTCTCTCTCCCTTGCCCCGAGGACGTAGGCACGTTGTCGAACCTCGTTAAATTTGTGCGTTGATTGCTTTTCTCTATTGGTTGCTGTTCCTGTTATGTTGGTTGTTTCTCCGGCTGCATCGAGTCTCCGTCAGGTGGACGGATTCCTCAAGAGTGGTTGTTGTGTTTCCCCTGACCGCTGCGCACAACATCTTCTCTCTATATAAATTCATGATGAGTGTAGTATATAAAGAAGAGCTTTACCTCTTTTCTTTATGTGGCACACATGTGTAGGGAGAACTTAATATTTCCATCTATGCATTGTATATTATGCTTATGTGGGTTAAGGTTTAGTCGTCCCTTCTCTATGCAACGCATGTATGCAGGAGGAGTTAACTTTATAGTCTCTCCTCTTCACGGATTTATATCGCATATACATTTATCTTTTTTTATTTACCCCTTTATTGATGGATTGACAAAACGGGGAGAAAGATTAGTTTATATATACATGCTATATTTTTGTTTATGCATATATGTTTATGTTTGTTTAATATTTTATTTATGAGCTTCATTAAATATCTACATATTTTATGTTATGCATGAGTTAAGGGGGAGCTTTTATAAAGCTTATTTTTAATCCATGCATATATATTCCATGAGTTTTGTCATCATCAAAAAGAGGGGAGATTGTTGGCCCAAAAGCCTATCACTCTAGTTTTGATGATGATTAACTCATGTAAATATAGAACTAATGTCTTGTATTTATTAAGTTTCAGATATTCAATTAAGATCTTAGTCGGTATTTAGCTTCAACAAAAAAATTCAAAGTCAAGTTATGAGGCTATTACATGTTGGTTCAAAAACTCGCGCTTCAAGATCGTATCAAGTATTCAAAGAGGAGTCTAGCTCATGGATCAAGTTTGGATCAAATCAAGATGGAGAAGAAGATTTTCAAGAGAAGATTTTTAAGAAGACTTGAGTCAAGTTTGTAAGTTTAAGATTTTTATTTTAGGATAAAATGTAGAGGATAGATTAGTTGTGAATTGTTCAAGCTCATACACACAAAAAAATATTTATATATTATTTTTATGTTAAAATAGTTTTAGTTTTTGGTTCAACCATTTTGGTTTTGAGTTTCAAGAATACATCTTTCGGTTTCATGAATAGATTTCATCAAAATAAGTTTTCATGGTTTATATATGTATTTTATTTTATCCATATACATTATTACTTCATATTGTTTAGATAATTTATTTTGATAAGTTTATATCATGTGTGTTTAAGTTTTATTTTTATCAAAACTTATTTTGGAGCTTATTGTCAAAAACAAGAATATTTCATTTACTATGTGTATTGGATCATTTTTTTACACATTATGCTTCAAATGTGTTTCAATATATTATTTTAGTATTTATACAAATTTTAGAAAAATCAGTTTTTCATTTAGAAGTTGATTTTTAAAATATCAGTTTTGATTTATGCCTTAATTTTTTACCTCAAAAATAGTTCATATGTTTGTAATATGTATTGACTTTTAATCACACATATTCTTGCTACATAGTATTTCAATGAACTTATTTTTGTGAATTTTATGAAGATTTATGGTATTTAAAATGTATTTAAAAAGAGATATACAAATTGGGTTTTTGGGCAGCTTGTGGTTGACCGATCGGTCGACCGAAGGCTGGCTCGGTCGACCGATGTGCACCATGCACGAGCCCAAGTACGGTCGATCGATTGGCTCAAGCCCACTCTTGGGCTTGGCTCGGTTGATCAAGCGGTCGACCGACAAAGAGTTCTAACTCTCTGGGTTTGGGTGTGGTCGACTGGGCGGTCGACCGACAACCCCAACGGTCATAAAATTGATCGTTGGTCGGTCGACTGGACGGTCGATTAATAGACCAATCTGGCCCCAACGGCTAGTTTTTGACATCTTTTATAAATGGGCCTTTTGGTCAGTTTTTCTACAAGATTTTCACAAGTATTTTCAAGAGCTCTTCTACAGAGTTTTTCAACAAGTTTTTAGAACTTCATTTCTATATCAAAAGAGAGTTTATCAAGAGGTTTTCTCTTGACTTTTTCAAAAAGATTTTTTGAGTTTTTTACTTCCTCATCTATCTACTTTTCTCACACAAGCTTGAGCTTTTCATTATATCCATCCTTTAGGATCCTTGTATGTGAGAGTGTTTGTTTGTGATCAAGAAGTGATTACAAAGTGTTCTACTTTGTATTTAGAAGGAGTTGGAGGTTGCGGCCTCAGCAAGCATGCGGTTTCGCGTTGTTAGAACTTGATTTTGATGTTACATTTGTGAAGCCATTTTATTGGAGCTCTATCTCACAATCTTATACAAGAGTCTTATATGCTCAAGACTTCTCAAGGATAATGGCTATGGATGTGTATTGTAATGTTTATTAAATTGTTAAAAGCCTTGAACACACACACATCATAAGCCTATTAGTCGACTTATTACCAAGCATAGTCGACTTATACCAACTATAGTCGACTAACTCCTAATATAATCGACTTAGGTTTGCTTCAAGATACATACCAACTCTCTGTTTCTGTTCTGCATACAATGTGTAGTCGACTTATACTTTTCCTAATCGACTAATATTAGTTGTAGTCGACTAATATATCCTGCTGGTCGACTAATTTCAGTTTTCAGAAACATGTCACTTGTATCAGCCATACCCTAGTCGACTTGCCCTCTTTATAAGTTGACTACTCTAGGCAAAAATCAATACCCTAGTCGACTAACCCCCAACCCCAAGTTGACTAATGGCAGTTTCTGACAGTTAGACAGTCTCTAATTTCTGGTGTTTTATCTAACGTTTTTATATTCAAATTTAAGTTGATAACTACCCTAACTGACTATAGATTTCACCTATAAATAGGGATGTTGTCCTAGGCTAAATCACCAATTCATATCAATAGTTTTCTGCCCAAAAACTCTATTCAAAAATCTGTTTTTTAGAAAACTGTTTCTACTTTCTATTCTTTACTCAAATTCTAATCCTTTAGTGAAGAATTCTGAGAGTCCACCTATAAGAGTCCTTGTTCACGATCACATATAGATTCAAGGCTTATAGGATTGATTGTAATCACTCAAAGAGAAAGATTGTACAAGAGCGTCTTCGGATTGAAGAGAGGTTGTACAAGGTATTGTTGTCATCTTGGTTATAAGAAGAGTTGTATACATTTGGCAAAAGAGATTTCTCAAGTGGTATACAAGGTGTTGATTTTGGGTGTACAAAATCAAAGGTTAAAGGAAAATCTCAAGCGGGTGGCTTGGGGACTGGATGTAGGTCAAGAGGACCGAACCAGGATAAATCACTTGTGTTTGCTTTTGATTTACTTTCTGTGATTTAATTTCTTTTGTGCAAGTTTATATTTAACGCTAATCATCCTTTTTCTAGTGTTGTGTTGACGTATATTTTAGATCCTACAATTGGTATCATTTCGGGACCAACACGCGTTATGTGTTGTTCTTGCGAGAATAAATGAGAGACTTGCGGGTGCAAGAGTTCTTGAGGGAGCTTGTTGTAGGTGTTGTGACACCGAGTGATCTTGCGGGATCATTTTTAGTGGAAATCCTTCATTGTGGTGAAGACGGGGACGTAGAGCAAGTGACTCAAACCTCGAAATAATTCTCCCGTGTTTGCGATTGCTCTTCTCTCTCTCAACTCACTTGTGTTTATATCTTGCTCGCTCTTATTGTTTACATCTTTATAGGCTTGATATTTACTTGTACTTAATTGTTATATATACTTGGGATTGTTTGATATCTTGCATGCTATCATATTGTTCATATCTTCACATTCTTGATATTGTTAGTATTTGTGCTCTCACTAGTAGTGAATAAGAGAGCTATAATTGCACCTCAACTTTTAATCTAAAGGAATCTTGAGGAGAAGTTCAGAGCCCTTCACCGAGAATTCGGCTTCACTCTTTGGTAATACATTGTGTAATTGTTTTAGTTTGCATAATAGTTTTTAATTCCGTATTGTTTTGCATTTAATTAGCACTCACCTATTCACCCCCTCTAGGTGATCCACACACTTTTCTAGCCTTCGATAATGGCAGAACAGGTGTAAGAATCTTTGGGTACCAAGGATACTGTCTTTCTCACGTGCTTTAATTGGAAAGAAAATGTCGCAGAGAGAGTGATGTTGACGTCGAAGGTGGCGGAGGATGAGGCTAACGTCGGAATAGGTGGGTGATTAGTCTACAATTCTGCATTATTATATCGTATTTCCCTACCGATTTATGAATAAAATGTCGGTCTAAACCGTTTTGGTCTCTCTTGCAGGTAAATCAAGAGTTTAAGGGTAAAGGAGTAATAAGAACTTAATTAAACCCATTTTTAGGTAATTAAATCCTAATTACTTGGAGGCCAAGTAAGGGAACTTCTAGAAGATGCATTGATTCTAGACTTTTGTGCATGTTAGACGAAAAATCGGATGAATATACCCGAAACCGAATACGCGGCGCTTATTTCATGCAATGTCTTCCTTATTTCATGCTCACCTCTAACCGGTTTTGATGAATTAAGAGTAGCTTGCAACTTGTTATGTGGTATAGATGTGTTGTTTGAATGTAGAAGAACTTCTTATGTGCCATGCTCTGTATCGTCTCTTGAAGCCAAGGACTAGTGATGGCCAAGGATCCATGTGAGACAACTATCACGAAGAGGTAAGCATGATTAGTGGAGCAATTAGTAGTTAGTAGCCATGAGTTTTATTTTACTTTGTTTTGAAAATTATTTCCAAAATCTTTTTCTTATTTTTCTATCAATGTTTTCACCATCCTCTTAGTTCACCTTTGTTTCATCTTCGTTAATATTTTTCCAAACCACTTCTCTTTTGTTTTCTTCGCCGTTTTTATATCCTTCTTCACCTACCACATTCTGGATTTCTTTTATTTTCTTTTTCTTTTCATTCTTTTAACAAAGAAGAACTGTTAACATAACACGTGAATAAAGACTGTTAATGTTTTTATCGCCTCCCGTCCCTGTGGATTCAACTCGTTGAGCCAATGCTATAACGGAAGTATCGAGGGAACATTAGCACATACGAGCTTTTCATTGATTTCATAATACACATGTTTTTTGAGTGCTAGTTTCACCCCGATCAAATTTTTGGCGTCGTTGCCGGGGAACGGAATGGTTTTGATTTCATATTTTTCTTAACATTTTCTTCTCTGTTTCGGTGTGCAGGACAATCTTTACAGATGTTTAACATTACAGAATAAACACTAGCTTTACCTCTCCCTATTCTAGAAAGCAGGGACTCAGCTTCTAAAGAACCGCCGCGCAAACGCGACTTTTGTCGCGAAAACGCGGCCATGTTGTGATAATTGTATATCTTGTTGCGCTGGGATGTGTTCATTGTAATAGCTAGTGGCTCTGTTTGATTACTTTCCTGTTTTGATTGCCTACACACCGCAATAAACTAAAGAACTAAAATACAGTATTTGGACGCTTTTAAAACGGTTTAGACATTTACATTTAGGCACGTGTCAATTCAATTCCAATATACTGTATTTTGTTCTGTTGTTGTGATTTGAATTGAGGTGTACATATGGCATTGCATATAGCATAGGACAAATACTGGGTGATTTATCGCTTTGTGTTATATTCTTGTCTATATTGCACACTTGCACGAATTGGACTTAAGGGCATAACCCAATACAAGATAAGGTGGGGATTTCATCACCCTTTCTTAGCCCAAAAATCACCTCCCCACTCACACAACCTAAGCCCTAATAAAAATTGATAGACGTTGGCCCCTAGGGACATCTCGGACTCATTAAGAGATTGACCGAGGGTGGAACTTGTTTTGAATCGTACTCTTGTGAAATCAGTGTCTAAGGTTAGGGATTAAGAGGTTACGCCTCGAAGATACCGTGGTTTGTCGTAATTAAGGCCCGTTGCTTACGCACGGATACCTCCCACCGTATTTTGCCCCTACCTGGCCGATTAGCTTGTGATCGGATTCAAAAAACAACCTCCCCCGGGTAATCGACCAGTTAGGAGTCATCTAGGTCAACCTTAATATAGGCTTGGTTTTGATTTTGTCTTTTCTTTTTGTTTGTTGCTTGTTCTTTTTTATTTGTTTGTGATTGTTTGTGAAATGGAATTCAACAATAACAATTCTTTCAATCCGAATATGAATCCATATTTCACACTGACCCCATTCAATTCGGATAATTCCAACCCGATTTTTCACAATATAAACCAACCAAATACACCGGGTTAGTCTTATCCGAATAAATACAACCCATACCCACAATCTTATAACTATAATTTTCAAAATAATTTTAACTCTTCACAAAGTCAATGGGGATTCACCTCCCTCGAGATAAATTTTCAACCTCCTTGTCCACCGTGTCCACCTTGTCCACAATTTACACAATATTCATTCCTCGATTTCACTTCCTATACTCCTTTTTTCTGGACCTCCCATTGAAGAAAAATCCGAGCTAGAAAAGAGTATAGAAGCCAATCTACAAGAGGCGAGCAACAACTTCAGAAAATGTTAGCCTCTCCAATTCTACAATATTTTCAAGAGTCTTACTCAGTTCCACCTCCTCACAATGAACAACCATCTGCCCTGGAAACGAGTAAGGAACTCTTGTGCGAGTCCAAGCTTCAATCTTAAAACATTTTGGACTCACATTCTTCACAAAATTTTCAAAACCAAGATTCTTATACTCCTATTCTAGAGCAACCACTTGAAGATACATCACATCTAGAAAATAGTATAGAAATCTTGCAGGAGTCTGCTTTACAATTTCAAAAATCTTCTTCTCAGTCTATTGATAGGTTGGAAACACAATTAAGTCAATTGGTCAACATTTATGAAAATGAAGAAACTCTCTCTTCTCCACCTTTGACCAATCCAAATATCTCTAACTCTATCAATTTGACCCATGACTCCTTTTGTTTTGGAAATCAAGATTCCTACACTCCTTTTCTAGAGTAACCACTTGAAGATACATCACATCTAGAAAAGAGTATAGAAGTCTTGCAAGAGTCCGCGCTAAAATTTCAAAAATCTTCTACCGAGTCTATCAATAGGTTGAAAACACAATTGAGTCAATTGGTTAGCATTTATAGGAATGAGAAAACTCTATCTTATCAAACTTTGACCAATTCAGCTATCCCAAATTCTATTGATCTGACCTAGGACTCTTGTCATTTTGAAAATTAAGATTCAATTTTAGCACACCCATCTGAACTTATCCAAACTTCAAATGTTAAAAATCCCATTGACATTTTGCAAGTTATCCTTTTCCTGAAATTGAACTTGAGCATGAATATGATCCTGAACTTCAACTTGGTAATTCAATTTCACTTCCTGATTCAATATTGACTGAGGTGTTTTTACCTGAATTCATGCCTTTTCCCAAGTCAATATTGGATCCAGTGTCAGTCCATTGTGAAATTGAATCACCAATCTTTTATGATCATCATATTGAACTTGACCAATTTCATACTTTTGAAAGTCCCATTGATAAATTGGCAAGTTCTCATTTTTATGGAATTCAACTCAATAAGGAATGTGACTTCGATTCTCAAATTTGTGATCCAGTTCAAATTCCTGAATCAATGTTGACTCCTGTTATGTTACCCAATTTCAGCAACATTTTAGAGTCAGTTTTGATTCCCATACCTGTCATTCTTGAACTTGAATCACCAATCTTAGAAAGTCACATTCCATCATAGGGAAATGAATGTGGACTTGATCTTCATCTTCTTGATTTGGACCCACTTCCTGAACCAATCTCGGACTCCTGAACCTTTACTTGACTTAAGTCTTTTTCCTGAGTCGGTATTAGTTCCTGTATTTCCTGAGTCCAAATCAATCATTCCATTCTGGGACAAGGGTCTTGATAAATTTGACTCTGAAATTATTTTGAAAATTTGAAAATTAGATAGGGTAAATTTTTTAATAAAAATCATAAATATATATATCATTTTAGTGGGTTGTATTATAGAGGTCTCTGATGGGTTCCTCCGGACTCCACGTACATTGGATTGGGCCGCATTTCGTGGACCAATCAGACCGCCACCGGAACCACCACCTTGAGGTGATTTTTTTCCTTCCCTCTCTATTTGTTTCATGCATACATACATCATGATGCATTGAGGACAATGCATGAGATAAGTATGGGGGAGGGTTTACTAACGTAGAGTTTTTAAATTTTCTTTCTTTTACACTTCTTTTAGGATACTTTTAGAAATCTTCTCTTTTGTATAAGAATTTTTTCTTTCTTTAAAAATTTTGAAATAAGAGACAAAGTTTTGATCTATTTTTAAGAAAATTAAGATGATCTTAGAAACTAAGAAAACCTCAATTATGACATCTTAAACCTAGTCGAAATAATAGATCTTATTTAAAATTATAGGTTAAGTATAAAAGATTGGGGAGATAATTTTATCTTGAATTTTTTGCCTTAAATAGTATGCACTTCACACTTAAACAATTTTGGGATAAAAACAAAGACCTAAAATGCCATAAAGCAAAAATAACTAAAAAGAAAAAAAAAATATATATATGGTATAAATAAAACATCACTTATTAAGCTGGATAATTATGCCTCAAGAAACATGATTATTCACGCCTAACGGTGGTCAAAAGAAACAAATAAATCCCCCTTAGTTTTGTTGCCTTGTTTACTTAAGTCTTTAAACCCGAGGATATTTTCTCATCTGATGCCCTAAAACCGTCTGGTCTGGGAGTCATCGATTAAAGGCTCATTACCCCGGTAAACTAGAACGCCTAAGAAAACTAAGGGAAGAAAAAAGAAGAAAAAGGAAAAAAATATATAAAAATAAATGGCTTGATGGTTAGAGTTGAAATCCCAGAAATCTTCACTATCACAAAGTGCATATTATCTAGGTTTTATGAAAGATAAAATATTCAATCCAATTTTGAATTCTTACCTTAATTGAAGACAAGATCTTGCATAGAGACTAAGTTTAAGGAAGATTAATTTTTGGTGGACTTATGATCTTAGATCGCTTATATTTTGCAAAAATATTTAAAAACTTGTCTCTCTTTCAAAATGTATTTCAAAATACTAACATTTGTCTTCTTTCTTTATGGATTTTGTGGGTGCAATGCGCTAAAAACCCTTAGGAGACAACACTCCTCCTCTAGGGTAACCTAGAGGTTTAACGACTTGTTGCACACGCTCAGTGCAATCGCGTCACCTGCGAAAGTGGTGTAATAACTTTTGTAGTATAGTTTTTCTTTTCTTGTTTTGCTCAGGACGAGCAAAAAATAAGTATGGGGGTATGATTAGTCTACAATTCTGCATTATTATATCGCATTTTCTTACCGATTTATGAATAAAATGTCAGTCTAAACCGTGTTTTGGTCTCTCTTGCAGGTAAATCAAGAGTTTAAGGGCAAAGGAGTAATAAGAGCTTAATTAAACCAATTTTGGGTAATTAAATCCCAATTACTTGGAGGCCAAGTAAGAGAACTTCTAGAAGATGAATTGAATCTAGACTTTTGTGCATGTTAGACGAAGATTCGGACGAATATACCCGAAACTGAATATACCAAGAAGGCCCCGAAGCGCCGCGCATCCCCGGACCAAAACCAGGGACCTAAGTCCCTGGTTTTGTCGAGATTCCGCGGTAAATGCCGAGTTTCCGCGGCAATTGGTGGGGTCACGCATTGATTTTCGACGCGTGCCCTGTCTCGTCTTCTAGAACTCCTTTATGCCTATAAAAATCGCAGTAGAGGTCCAAAACGAAGCAGTTTTTGATTTTAGGCTAGGGTTTCTATGTTTTAGTGTAGGGTAGGTGTTCTTCATTTCTTGTATTTTATATTGTTATTTCATTTAGATCTTGTAATAGGGCTGAGAGATTCAGAGAGAGATAGAGAGGGATTGATGTAATAGATGGTGACAATCTATGTAAATGTGCCTCCTTCCTTCTCCATTGTAATCTTCTCCATCTTCTACATGATACTTGGCTAACTTTTCTTCTCATGGTAATCTAACTACTAACCACTAACCATCTAACCACTTACTTGATAATCCACATGAATCTAATAGCCTCTACAAGGCCTTGCTCTTCCAAGAGCCATTGATGACTCATGATGATGGATTCTAACATTCTAACATTTCTAACACCTAACCCACTAACTTGCTAACTTGCAATGTCTTCTTTATTTCATGCTTACCTCTAACAGGTTTTGATGAATTAAGAGTAGCTTGCAACTTGTTATGTGGTATGGATGTGTTGTTTAAATGTAGAAGAACCTTCTTATGTGTCATGCTCTGTATCGTCTCTTGAAGTCAAGGACTAGTGATGGCTAAGGATCCATGTGAGACAACTATCACTAAGAGGTTAGCATGGTTAGTGGAACAATTAGTAGTTAGTAGCCATGAGTTTTATTTTACTTTGTTTTGAAAATTATTTCCAAAATCTTTTTCTCATTTTTCTATCAATGTTTTCACCATTCTCTTAGTTCACCTTTGTTTCATCTTCGTTAATATTTTTCAAACCACTTCTCTTTTGTTTTTTTCGCCGTTTCATCGCCTTCTTCACCTACCACATTCTGGATTTCTTTTATTTTTTTTCTTTTTCATTCTTTTAACAAAGAAGAACTGTTAACATAACACGTGAATAAAGACTGTTAATGTTTTTATCGCCTCCCGTCCCTGTGGATTCGATCCGTTGAGCCAATGCCTATAACGGAATTATCGTTAATAGGTAGGGGTGGCCGGCGGCGACCGTAGAGACGGGGGAGGCGATAGAGGCGGGGGAGGCGGTGGGCCGAGGTGCGGAGGAGGCGAGTGGCCGCAGAGGTGGGGGAGGCGGAGGAGGTGGTGGGCAGCGGCGAAGGTGGTGGTCGGCCGCGGGGGTTGGCGAGGGAGTGGCGGCGGCGGGGTAGGAGGCGGGGGGCCACGGAGCTTGGCGGAGTTAAGTGAGGGCGCGGAGGTGGGGTGGAGGAGGGCACGGGCGGTGCCAAAACCCGAGCTTGCCTGGGCTGTGGCCCGCATTAGCCCCACCCGGGCACACTCCGGGTAGAGGGGCGGGCCCAGGCAGGGATTAGGCCCAGGTCACCCGACCTGGGCCCAAGCTCGGACGGGTTGCTGGACCAGCCCTGCCCGGTTCGCATCCTTAACTCCAAAGGCCACACCAGGGCCCCATCTCATGCTCACTGGAGGCTGGGACCCAAAAAAAAAAAAAGCCTGCTACCAACCTGTTCATACAGGTGCCCACAAAGAAGCTTCTATATAGACACTCTATAATTATATTTGCGTGTTTAATAATTTACTTTTCAGTTTCACTCAAGAAAAAACCCATACAAACTCATAAATTTCAGAAAATATTGTTGTCATTTACTACATTCTCTAAGTTTTTGATAGTTTTAAATCGAGAAAGAAATTCAAGATAGTTTCTAAAATTACGTCTGAATAAACATGCAAAATATAAAGTGTAAACGTCTATATATAATTTGCATATTTAAGTCAGTTTGTAGTTGGTCTTTTTTGACCAAAAGCAAATATTAAAAAAAAAAAAAAAAATTAACAGCTACAAATCATCTATATATAGTTGTTGCGCATTTTAAACTTCATGCAGTCCAAATTTATTCTTTTGGGATAAAACAATAATTTATGCTTCTTTTTTAAATCTTCGTGTGTGAAGTTCATTCAACTCGAAATGAAAAAAAAAAAAAAAAAAACCCAATCTGTTTAAATTACATAAATTATGACATAAGGAGAGTTAGATGAAGAAAACAATCTATTTTTCTTTATAATTAATTTTCATTTTATCTTTTAGCTCTTTTTGCCAGAATATACTGCAGTTTGTGACTGAACATTGCAGGCAAATCTTCTACATATTTTTTTGTAAAAGTAAAAACTAGTATTTAGAGGATGAAATGGGCCACCAATAATTATAAGAATTTTTAATAGCACATGAGCAAGACAGAGTTCTATGAGCTAAAAGTTGAAGGGTGGAGGAGGAAGGATGGTGCATCATTAATTCATATGCACGTATCCGTGTTGACATCGATTCTTTTATAATATTATAAAAATTATAAAAACTTTAAAATTTTGTACTTATAGTGTGTATCAACGCGCAATTGTCTCTCTTATACTGTGTATCTCCCACACATAAACTGAATCCCGGAGGGAATGCACTTAAAGTAATAGGCCTCAGTGCTCCTCACTCGTTATTGTCAAATCTATCAAATTCAAAAATTTGCAATTGCATCCCTATTTATATATTGTTTTCTTCTGCAATTCAGGGATGAAAAGATTTAAATTATTCCACCAGGAACATATATAATTATTACTGTTTAATAGACAAGAGAGAAATAAGGAGAGAAAAAGAAAGCTGGTAACCTTCGAGAAAAAGATACTAAAATCGTCGGTTGTTATGTTTGATTAATAAATATCGTGCAGCTTAATACTCTCGTGGGCAAACTAAAAGAATCTCATTTCTTTAAAGGAAATGCTAATTGAGCTTCGAAACAGTAACCCATGGATTTTATTGGATGGAAGAGGGTAAAACATGAAGAGAATCTGAATCCCTTTTCTCTCTACGTCTCCCCATTATTCTTGGAGTAGATTCGGTCATATTTAGAGTGTACAAATTTCAAGTTTAACTGTTATGATTGTTTCATCAGATTATAATCTAAGTGATGTTGCGGACTATTCGTCGCAACATAAGTGGAAGGTGTGGAACATGTTGGGAGCGGATATTTCCACCCAAAAATTGATGAAGGCACCCCTCAAATTGAGAAAGACACTCCCTCTCTTTCAAAAATGCCCTCCTCTCAAATTGATGAAGGAACCCCGACAATCCTCCTCCCCCCTCTCCCTCACTTTCCCTTTCTCTCCGGCGACCCTCTCCTCCCCCACCCCCGAGACGACCCTCCTCCACTCCCGGTGACCCTCCTCCTCCCTGCGAGCAACCCCAGTTCCCCACAAATCTCCCCGATCCGGGCGAACATTGTTCGGTCAGATCTGACTGAATACTGTTTAGTCAGATCCGATCGAACAACTCTGAGGAGGGGAGAGATCTTTTTTTTTTTTAGGGGGGTCGGGGGAAAAGCGGAGCAGGGGGGATAGGGGGGGAGGGTGAGAGGGAACGAGGGAGGTCGAGGATGGGGAGGTTGGTTAGTGGGAGGAGGAGAAAGAAAAAAGAAACATTTTAGACTTTTCATCACAGATGTGTTTAAGAAAATAATAATAGCATACTTGGAATAATTTTTGGGTGCCTTGACCATTCTTTAGGGGTGGAAATATCGATTCCCGAATATGTTAGGTAGGACGTAGGAGAATAGGAACCAAGGAGAAGAGATGGGCCTTGTCCTCTCGTCACCACTATGACAACAAATTCCCGGGGGATGCACTTAACAACTCTCTATCTCATCAACTTGCACTTTTGGGTCCCACAGCTCACCCCCATATGGTACACATGCCCTCTCTCCTTCCCATGAATCTTCTTCTCCCATCTCTCATCACAAGTTGACCGATCCTCCTAAAAAAAAAAATCACAGAAAATGTTTTTAAAATTGATCAAACAAAACGACAAATTATAACAAACAGAGAAACAGCTACGCTGACACTTTTCCGTACCACCTCTCTTTCTTCCCATAAATTTCCCCTCCCCAACAAGCCCTTCCTCTCCGTTGCAGACCCAGAAAAGGCGGAGTTGCTTCTATTCCTTTCGCTCTCATTCTCATCTCAATGACATCCAATAACATGGATGGTAGCATCCTGGAGGAGTCAGCAGCCTCGACTGACTCCTCCATGGTGCTCGTGCGCCCTCCCAGTGCGCCGCCCTTGCGGCGCACGGGGAGCGGGGAGAGCGTCGTGCTGGACGACGAGCTCCACCACGACGCCCTCCCGAGATAAGCTTTCGGGGCTCGGCGGAGTCCCGAAAGCTGCCCTCGTCAAAGTACAAGGGCGTCGTCCCCCAGCCCAACGGCCGCTGGGGCGCCCAGATCTACGAGAAGCACCACCGCGTCTGGCTGGGCACCTTCGACTGCGAGTCCGAGGCCGCCTCGGCCTACGACGTCGCCGCCTGCAAGTTCCGCGGCCGCGACGCCGCCACCAACTTCGGCCCCGTCGCCGACGAGGCCGAGCGCGGCTTCCTCGGGTCCCACTCCAAGGCTGAGGTCGTCGACATGCTCCGCAAGCACACGTACCGCGACGAGCTCCGCCACGGCCGGAGGTCCAGCGGGGCCCACAAGAGGAGGAGCGCTGAGGGGGGCGGCGGCAGGGAGTCGATGTTTGAGAAGACGGTCACGCCGAGCGACGTCGGGAAGCTGAACAGGCTGGTGATCCCCAAGCAGCACGCGGAAAAGTACTTCCCGCTCGAGTCCGGAAGTCTACTTCTGAGCTTCGAGGATGAATGTGGGAAAGTGTGGAGGTTTAGGTACTCATATTGGAACAGCAGCCAGAGCTACGTGCTGACCAAAGGGTGGAGCAGGTTTGTGAAGGAGAAGGGTCTCAAGGCCGGCGGTATAGTCACCTTTCACCGATCCATCGGGCCGGACAGACAGCTGTACATCGAATGCAAGCTCGGCGATAAGGCCGGGGCCGTGGTTCAGGCCGAGAAACCGGCACAGGTGATCAGACTCTTCGGAGTGAACATGTTCGAGGTTCCGGCCAAGAGGAAGGAGATGGAGTTGTTACCAGCAGGAGAGTCTGTGAAGAGGCAACATGCCGAGAGAGTTGCAGCATTTGCCTTCGAATTAGCTTTTTGATGTGAGGTGATGGGATTGTAAATTGTGTAATATTTACAGGAGAAACCATGAATTCTGGTAGGTGGAGAATCAAGTTATTCTCATAAGCGTCACATGTTTCCATTAGAATCATTTCTTAATTATGTTTTTTCTTCTAGTAACTAATTATGTTTATAATTCCAGAAGCCATCTGGCGCTGATCAACTAAAATGTTACATCTCTGTAAGGCGATGTTGTTAATAGCACAAGTGCCCATATTCATGCCTAATGTTGCAACCCTTGAGAGGAAACCTTCTGCATTTTGGATCCATCGTAATATCTTTCATTCGAGGAGAAATAATACAACCAAAAATAATAATAATAGTACATCCAAGATTTCTTAAGAAATTTGGCTTCACAACTACATCCACAGGAGTCTCCTGTGAGTGGCATTTCGATCGGCCTTGAAGATCTCCGCCTACTCACAGATCATAGATTCGAGTCCTCATGTACCCTTTAAATAGGGGAAAAAAAACCTACATCCAAGGGAGGTACAACTTAAAGATTTCTTTAAATTAAAGATATAAGATTAAATAATTCTCATATACATAATCTCTCCTCATCTGCTTCACACATAAATTCCGCTCATTTCTCTCCCTCCCCATGAGGGTAGACAAATCTTTAAACTCTAACCATAGCCATCAAGTTCTTTCACAGCTTGTCACGATACATTGAAAGACAATTCAAACATTTTCTTGTCGAGACGTTTCATAATATTTTATTAGGAAACATCATATTGCTTCTAGACGAAATACTCTTCAAATAACAATCCAAATCAAATTTGGACGAACATTTCAAACAATCTCCATCATTGCAGATTTAGGTCAGTCTTCGCACTTTACTTTGTAGCTCGGACTCAAATTGGGACCCTTTTGCGACTCTTCAAATAAATTATCAAAAGTTGCTAAAACAATTCAAATTAAATTTGGAGTACATTTCCTACAATCTCCATCGTAACTCATTTAGATTAGTAATTGCATGTACTTTGTTGCTCCACCTCAAATCTGAATCTCTTTGTTATGATATCTCAATTTTTCATAAATGCCTTTCGCTCTATTACCTTTTACCTATGCATAAACATCTTACTTTGTATGTTGACTCCACTTGTTTTTTCAATATTCACCCGTCTTAAAATAACAAACTCAAAAAATCATCACTCTTTGCCTCAAGCATTGGCGACTTTTCTACTCGCTTCACCTCATCTTCATTGATCTTTAGACCTAGACTAGCATCACGAGCCATGTAAAAGCCGATTTAGATGACAAAAACACGCCTTGTAGTTCCTCATCCCTGCAAAAAATTGTGAGAGCTAACTATCATTTCAGACTCATCACATAATAACTGCATTATACTATTTGTTAACAGATACGTGTTCGTGTTCAGTGTATTTGGACTTTCTATGAGGCATGTGGTTTATTGTATCTGGACCTACTATATATGCATGTGGTTCACTGTATCTGGACCTACTATATAAGCATGTGGTTCATTGTATCCGGACATGCATAGTTTCCTTATTCTTCTTTTCGCATGCATACACACACGTATGTATGTATGTATGTATCTATGTATGTATGTATGTGTGGGGTTTCTGTACCTCAACCGCAAGTTGAGAGAGTCTCTCAGCCGGCGGCGACGTGGCACAATCTCTGCCACAGATCTTTGGCACAGTGCATGTGGTAACGAAGCCAAAAAATCTCGCTAAAAGGGCCATCAATACCTTACTGTACCATTGACCAAAATACCCTCAGTTTTATTTTAAGGTAGAAAAAACTCATCCTACACAAATATTTACCGAGCAAAAAATTCTTTTATAACGAATAAGATCAAAGTCGTAGTATTTAAAAAATAATAATTTAGAATATATAAGGAATTTTTAAAAAATTTCAAACTCAAGACAGTGACTTCGAGTTTTTTTACTTTATTTCTTCAAAGAAGATTGTAACTTAAAGTCGCAATCTTTAAAATTAATAATTTTGAAAATAAGTTATTTAAAAATATTTCTAGCTATAGACTACGACTTTAAGCTTTTTTAATTTGTTTATTTTAAGAATATTGCGACCAAAATCATAGTCTTTCAAAATTAAGTTGTTTAAAGTACTGCGACCTTAATCGCAGTCTTGCATAACTTTTTTGTTTAAATGCGACTAAAGTCGCAGTCTTTAAAAAATAAGCTGTTTAGAATGCAACGAACTTGTTCGCATACTTGTATGACTTTTTTATTACCAGTAATAAGAACTGTGACCAATATCGCAGTTAATTATAAATCAGATAATGTTATAATTGAGACAAAACTGACTGTCAAATTTTACTCAGAAATGTCAATTTAAATGAACTTTAACTATGGTCGAAATATGAACTAAGATATGTTTTGTTCTCAATGCACATATGAACTGCGATCAAGAAGATATTGAACAGGGTAGTGATCGAGTTGTTGAAGAAGATACTGAAGATGTTGAACAGGGTCAAGAGCAGGTCATAGGTACTGTTCCAGATCCTACTGCAGTTGAAAGACCAAGGAGGAACACTAGGAGGCCAGGTTGGCTCACCACTGATATGGTAGTCGCGTATGCACTTCCAGTCGTCGAGGAGGCTATTCCATCTACCTTCAGAGAAGCTGAGATCAGCTCGGAAGTAAGGATGTGGAAAGCGGCCATGAATGAAGAGATGCAATCTCTCTATAAGAATGGCACATGGGAACTCACAAAGTTGCCCAAGGGGAAGAAGGCCATAGGATACAAGTGGGTATATGCTAAGAAGTAAGGATCTCTTCAAGGAGATGCAGTGCGCTACAAGGCTCGGTTGGTGGTTAAAGGCTACGCTCAGAGGGAAGGAATTGACTATAACGAGGTATTCTCTCCTGTAGTTAAACACTCGTCAATTCGTATTCTATTGGCCTTGGTTGCGCAAAATGAGTTGGACCTTGACCAACTTGATGTGAAGACCGCCTTTCTCCACGACGATCTTGAGGAGGAGATCTACATGACACAGCCCATAGGTTACAAGACTGCAGGAAAGGATGAGTTAGTATGCAAGCTAAATAAGTCGCTGTACGGATTGAAGCAGTCTCCTAGACAGTTGTACAAGCGATTTGATAGCTTCATCAGGAAGAAGAAGTACACACATAGCCATTATGACCCATGTGTGTACTACAATAGGCTACCATCAGGTGAATATATCTATCTACTTCTTTATGTAGATGATATGTTGATTGCTTCGAGGTCGAGATCTGCTATTGATGCTCTGAAGAAGGATCTATCGTCAGAGTTTGAGATGAAGGACCTGGGCGAAGCTAGAAAGTTTTTGGGCATGGAGATCACTATAGACAGGAGAGCTAGCAGGGTGAGTTTGACTCAGAAGGACTATTGGAGAAGGTACTGCAGAGGTATAATATCAGTAAGAATACCAAGTCTGTTAGTACACCTATGGCTCCTCACTTCAAATTGTATGCAAAGATGTCTCCGAAGAGTGTTCAAGAACGTGAGTATATGTCTCACGTTCCATATGCCAATGCTGTGGGTAGCTTGATGTACGCTATGGTGTGTACGAGACCAGATCTATCACAGGCCGTCTCCATGGTGAGTCGATATATGCATGATCCGGGTCAGGGTCATTGGGAAGTTGTGAAATGGATCTTGAGATACATCAAGGGTACAATTGATGTAGGCCTAGTGTTTGAGAAGGACGACACTGGAAAGCAAGAGTGTATAGGGTATGTTGATTCAAACTATGCAGGTGACCTTGACAAGCGCCGGTCGACGACGGGATATGTCTTCACATTCTCACAGGCACCGGTGAGTTGGCGCTTCACACTGCAGTCTACCGTCGCTTTGTCGACCACAGAGACTGAGTACATGGCTATGACAGAGGCCATGAAGGAGGCAATCTAGCTTCAAGGGTTGCTTGATGACTTGGGCGTGGAACAGGATCTGCTGAAGATTAACTGTGACAGCATGAGCGCCATCTACTTGACTAGAAACCAGGTCTATCATGCAAGGACGAAGCATATTGACGTCAAGTACCATTTCGTTCGGGAGATTCTGGAGGAAGGTGACATCAACCTGTTGAAGATTCATACTTCGGAGAATCCAGCCGACATGCTTACGAAGGTGGTGTCGGGAGTGAAGTTTGCACATTGCAAAGCTTTGCTCCATGTTCTTCAGGTGGCTTGAGCTTGCTGAAGCTCATTTGGGTGAACTACGGACGGCTTGATCCCTTGGGCAGGGTACGTAGGCAACCACATTGGTGCAGCCGCTCTCGAGTCGATGGACAGTTCGGCTCAGATTTGAAATCTTCACCGAGGTGGAGAATTGTTGAAAAGAGAGAATATTGCTGAGGAAGTTGACATGGATTGCCGAGGGGTCGTCGAGGTGATCGCCAATGAAGTCGACGACGAAAAGGCAAAGGAGACAGCAGCAGAAAATAGCAGCAGCAGAACAGGTTGGCCGGTCGACCGGCCCGGTCGACCGAATGTGCACAACGTGCACAAGTTGAAGCTCGGTCGACCGGTCGGTCGACCGACTGTAAGTACCCAACTCTCTGTTGGGCACCCAGTCGACCGACCGGTCGACCGGTGGAAGAGGTCGGTCAACCGCCCGGTCTACCGACAGTCGGGTGCGGGTAATTTTCTGCTATTTCGGAAAGCTGTGTATTTAAGGCTGTTGTTTAATTCTAGGGTTTGTATCTGATTGCTGGGGATTTGCTGGAGCTCTCTTGCATTCAAATAGGCTGCTAGCAATTGTAATCATCTTCCTGGTAATTAATCTCTCTTCTGGATTGCCCAGAGGACATAGGCATTGTGGCCGAACCTCGTTAGATTTGTCTGTTTGCGTTTGTGCTCTTTCTGGTGATTATTTTATACTACTTGGGATTATTCTCTGTGCTTGAAGATTTAAGGGGATTCCTCTATCTGGGTTGTTGTCGCTGTGGGGCACAACACAATCAATGAATACTCCTCCAGAAAAGAATTAATAGTAGCATCTAACCCCAACTTCAATCTACAAAGTGACCAGATATAAGCAGAACAGGGGCAGGCAAAGAATAGATGGTTCCTGGATTCTTGACCAGATAAGCGTATTTGAATCAACAATACCAATAGAGAGAAGTTTATCTCTCGTTAACAATTTGTTGTGAATAGCTCTAATTAAGCAGATACCCATTTTAGGAGCTATATTAGGTGCCAAACAACTTGAAATAATTCAAAAGGATTACCCTCCTCCCTAGAGATTTTCCATGCTGATTTAAATGTGCAAATCCCAGAATCCGTTGCAGTCCAATACCATTTATCTGTGCATGATAATATTTTGATTTATTGAATGATATATCAATAACTCCATAGAGTTGGTTCATTAAGAATCCATGACCCGTTAGAGATTAAATCAGAAACTTTCCAGTTACAAGATAGAATTGGAGCAATAATTGAGACCAATCTATTGAATCAATGTACCTTCTTGCAACCAAGGGTCAAACCATAAAGATGTATCAGAACCATCACCAATAATTCTTTTCATGTACACTAGGGCTTTGTCTTTGCTTTGCACTATAAATTTCCAAGAACCTGAATCTAAGATAAAACTAGTAGCCTGAGCAAGTGGAAGTATCCATGTCAATTTGATACATGCTGCTTGTGAGATATCAGAAACCCTCCTCAGGCCCAGACCTCCCTCTCTCTTAGGTCTACACATTGAGCTCCAGCTCCAAACATGCATCTTACCATTCCAAACGAAATTGGAAGCAATTCTTTCCAATTCAATTACAATAGAATTTAAGATTCTAATGATTGAACCCAATAACTAAGGAAGTTAAGCAACACTGATTTGACCAATTCTACTCCTCCAGCAAAAAAAACAATTTGGACATCCAACATTCAATCCGAAGCCTAAACTTATCAATTGATATTTTGCTGTAACCCTCGGTGAAATATATATATTGATGTAACCCTTGGTGAAATATATAGTGGAATTTCTTCTCCAAATTATAATGGTATTAGAGTCATTCCTCTACTGATCGTCGTTCTACGCTATCAACGAGCTTGCACTGAGTCGTGCTTATGTAGTCATGCCAAGCGCCTAGCCATCTCTTCATCTTTCTCTATTGTCGACTTTCACGTCATTTTACTCCAGCGCTGCCCTCGGCCCTTGCCTCCACAGCCACTCTCGGCCGTCACCCTCGAACGCGGAGGCTTCCTCCTCCGCAACCTTTTCAGCGCAATATTTACCATCGAGATCTGTCTTGCTTCTGTCACCGCGAGTTCTATCCCTCGTCCTCCAGTACTGTCTCTGCCACCTTACTGCACAATACACGTAGTCGAGTTCTCATGATCCCTTCTATCTCTGTCCTCATTCATTTGCAGTACAATTCACGTAGTTGAGTTCTCGTGACCCCTTCTACCCCTGTCATCTTTTATTATGCACGCATTATCGATGATCGCATCTGCCTTGCATGGCTGATTCTGCCTGCATCTTGTCTCGTTCATCAACATTCAGTTCTCGTTCGTCGACTCCTCATCCTATATGCACGCATCACCCGTCAACGCCTCTGCCATGTGCAGCCGCTACGCCATCTTGTCCTAATCTTGATCACAAAGGTACATACCTCTCATCAGTTTCGCGCAGTCTTATTCAAACTCTTGGTATTTGTCCACCGTGAGTTTGAGGGGGGTGTTAACAGACACGTGGTTTATTGTTTTTGGACCTCCTATGAGGAATGTGTTTCGTTATATCTAGACCTCCTGTATATAGGCATGTGGTTTATTGTATCTGGACGTGTATAGTTTTTTATTCTTCTCTCTACATGCCTATATATATATATATATATATATATATATTATATATATATATATATATATATATATATATATATATTTGATGTAACTCTTGGTGAAATATATACTGAAATTTTTTCTTCTCCAAATTATCACATCATTTTAGACCCAAACTCATATTAACTGGATTACCTCAAATAACAATAACATGGAACCCGAAGCTTGTTTCGTCCAAGGACGTGTTTGGTTGGTTGTAAATTTTGGAGATAAAAGTGATAGGGCCCGTTTGAGTGTCTTTCCATGGAACGACAAAGGAGGGGCCCATGAATAGTGATTTTCAGAGTTTCCATAGCCCATCTGATAGGAAAACGTTGGGAGAGTGATATGTACGACCACTAATGTTTGCGGGCTCCACCCCCTCTTTTTCGGTTCTGGATTTTGGTCATCCAAATAAACTATGTAAAGCAAAGTTTGCAGGCTCCACCCCCTCTTTTTTTATTTTTGGATTTTCGCCATCCAAACAAACTATGTAAAGCAAAATATTGAAGCCCACCCCTACAGTGAAAAATTTTACGTTTTCGACCCACGAAACACGCTCAAATTGAAATTTCAAAACAATCCGCCAAATAAAGACCTTCACATTTAGGAACATCTTCCTTTTCATTCTCTTCTTCTTTTTCTTCTCCTTAATTTCCACTAGCATTCAACTCGCATGCACAAACCCTAGACCATTATAAATATATTAATGATGGAGGTTTTTCCATCATTTATCTATCATAGAATCATATTATAAGAAGAAACAACGCAATCACAGTAAAAGAAACCCAAAGGAAAAATAATACAACAAGCTTTTACATAGCAAACCCAAGTCATTCCCTTCCAATAAAAAAACTCCTTATTTATTTTACTAGGTAACATAACATTCAATTCATTCTCTTCCTGATAAAACTCTAAGTAATGTTGTTCCGGCTCAAGCTTTCTATCTCAAATCTAACTTAAGGTTCTATGACATCTGACACCATACATAATGTATATGGGGAGAGCGAAGGGTAACAAGTCATTCTCTTCCTGATAAAAACTCTGTGTCATTCTAGCTCAAGCTTTCTATCTCAAATCTAACTTGAGATTCTATGACATCTGACGCCATACATAACGGATATGGAGAGCGAAGGGTAACAAGTCAAACTATTGTGTTAGATTTGAGCCGTGAAGAGTTAGAAAATCATTATTCTAAAACTCTATTTTATTAGGAAACATCGTGTGTTCCTTCTCAATAAAGGATTCTTGAAGTAAACTACAAAAAAGTTGCAAAAACGAATCAAATCAAACTTATGAGGCATGTATTTTCCACAAATGGCTCCATAACTCTTCCACCCTCACACTGTGTTTGCATTGGCCATGTTCTCCAATCAAATAGATTTTCTTGGCAATTGTACAGGAAGAACAGAACATTTGGGATTCAATATCTTCTAGATACTTAGATAAACATACAAAGATTAATAAGCTGACAAGTACCAAACTACAGATTCCAATGCCAGGTCATCCATGGTTCAATGCATAGCTTACATGTGGTGCATTATTTATGTTCTTTCTTGATAAGGACATGAGAAAGGAATTTTCTGTATAAAACAATTAAGCAACCAAGTGGTTATATTTCAAGTCTCATATAAGACCACAGACAAATAATATTCCATGTAGTTGAATGCATGGTTATTGATGCACTGTTGAAGATGAAATAATGGGCTAGGACACAAAAAGGAGCTGGTTTCAGGGTACCACTTACCCATATCTTTATTATGTATCACAAAAAAGCTAAATCTTACTCTGGTTGAAAGTTGATTCACAACTCTAATTCTTTACTTCAAAATAGTACATTAAAAAAAATTATTAACCTTCAACTAATAATATTGAATTTAACAAGTTAAAGTTCATCAAGCATTGAACCAAAAGCTAATAGAAAGATAATTACTGCCTGCAAAGTTTCTCCCCTTATCTTCTTGTAAAAACTGGTCACATATGATTCCTAAATAGTTGAGAGGGTACTTGTTAATTCCAATTAGTTTTAGTCAGTCTTCAACTTAAGTTTTTTATGTTTTTATCAACAGTATTTCTTATTTTTTGAGCTTTTTTTTAACCCAACAAGAAGACATTAAGATTTAAGCTAAGAGCCTGATGACTACAACTACATTAAGTAGAGAAACAACTGAAATTGACCAACTTGTATGTTTTAAAACCCTGGAACACTCTGAATGTGTTATTTAAGTTTTTAATCAAGAACCAACCGACCAACTTGTGTTTTAATATACCACACGGGCTCAAGTCCTCTTGCTACATAAAATATACAATAATAAACCTAAAAATTGCATATAGATTAAAAATATCCCATGCAGGCTCAAGCTCACATATTTTGGAGACCAGTTAGGTCAAGCATCAGCTCTCCAGGTCATAGTCTCACACATGTGGGTGGAAAGAGTAAGAGGAACAAAGCACAGAAGTTTCTCACAATAATTTTAAAATGAAAAAAATTCCTCCTAGTTTGGAGTGCAATCTAATTGGTTAATGTTCAATCATGCAATATTTAGTCAATTGTCATTGTCCATGTTTTACACGAGTGCTGTACTATAAAAGAGAGCACTGGGAATTAACTATGACATTAAGTACATCACTAGTCAATCCTCATAGCCCATGTTTTACACAACAACTACATTAAAGAATTAAGGCCACAGGTTTAAGATCAACTTAAAATTATAAGATTATTCAGCTGAATTGATTAACAGAGCCATTTTAGGCTTAATTACAGGCGCTTCTTCATGAGAGATGCCAGTTGTTTACACACAAAACTACAGTCTCATGCTAGGGTTAGGGCTGGAAAGGTCAAGTGATTGGCCCTTCACACTTGTTTTATCAAAAGCCAAAGAAGATTTTGTATAGATTTGTGAGATTAGATCAGATACTATATGATTAACTTAGTCAAATCATATACATGCACTTGAGAGATTCTGAAGAAATATCTATTGCATAAATATCTATTGCATACAGTCATATGCCATGTCCATTTTAGCACATTTGTACCATATTAGCTCTATATTCCAAAAGTAACTGGAAATGACAAGGGGAGCATTTCTAGTAAATTCACAAATTCTCTCCAATGTTTTATATATAAATGTGATATAAAGTTATATGCGTGTAGCTAAAACTGGAGCATGAAAGTTTCCTGCATTATGGATGGAACCTAGAAGTCAAAAGTATGAAGCTCTCTAGATTAAATCTGCACAACTTCTAGAAGCAAAAATGTTAAAGGAAAGCTTTCACAATAAAATGTCAAAAGGAAGCTTGTGCGAGATCAGAATGTATCCACATAAAGCTTTAGAATTAAAGTTTATGAAAGCTAAGTATCTCCAAAGAAAAGCTAAAAATGGTTGAATATGTTGTGAGCCAGCATCAATTAAACCTGTGCCCTTTCATATCACAAGCAATTAACTTCTCTATCAACGATTTCCATTTCAATTAGTGTCACAGTTTGTTGTTTAAATTAAATTGTGACTGTTGATTGATAAGCAGAAAGTGTTCTAATTTTTATGTGTATATATAGTAAGGACAAAATTGGGTGGGGCACAACAATAGAAAGATAGTCGCTTGACCATCTCATTTTAGATGAAGGTGCAGATGCAATTTGCAAGCTTACTTCAGCAACCCTGTGCTGGTTTCTGGTCCAGAAAAAAAGCTCAAGTTGGCAAGTGTTGCTAACTTGCAAGAGAGAGCCGTATCCGAGGTCGATCTCTAGCATACTCAAGAAAGGTAATACTAGTTATCATTGTAGCGTAATTCTTTTGAGAATAACTAAGCTAGAATTCAACTTGTATCAAGTTTTACTCGCTTAGTAAGTATGCATTGAACTTGCTATTAAGCGCAACAGCTAGAGAGAGACAGGCTAAGAGGAGAAAAGAAGTGAGGGGAGAAAAAAAAACAGTTATAACTCTTAACCTTTTCTTTTACACTCTCTATATTCACACGGACAATATGCCATCATGCAACAATTTCATCGGATATTTTCTCATGCCCCTACTATCGAGACACATACAATAAAAAATAGCAACAAAATCTTTATCTCAAAAATTTGAGGTCAATAAAGAATCCTTTTCTTCTCTTCAGCTTAATTAGGATGCATGACCCTATAAAAAAGCATGCCAGATTGACCGCATAAAATATCAAAATTTGATTGCATGTTTTTCAAACTCGACAAAATATATCAATAATAATCATGAGAAACACGACAGGTTCATGCATCTGTTGCAAGCAACTTGATGCCACCATCCATGGGAAGTGACCCTTCACCAGAGCAGTTAGTCCTTAAACCAAGCCTTTTCCTCTTGCAACTTGGGCCATGGCCATGGAATTGGAATCCGGATACAACTTTTGGGGCACACGTTTGGTGGCCAACTTGTTATAAACTGGGAGCTCGGTCTCCTCGCAATTGGTTTTAGCTTTCCTGTTTGATGATTGATTGCAACAGCACTTCTCTATTGGATGCTTCTTTATTTTGTCTTGAAACTCTCTGGTCCCATTATAATGCAGGCAGAATTAGACTGATCCGTGTTCCAACCAACAGATGGATCGATGTGAAAGCTACCTCCAAGGACTTGCCCAGGGTCATGAGGTCTCAAACCATTGGCTCCTCAGATTTCTCTTGTTTAGCTCTTCTAGTTAGCATGGCGATCTGCATCAAGTCTTGGTAGTTGATGTTGAAGTTAACATGATCCAGTCAGGTTCTGACTCAACTTCTGTCTTGATCGAAATTTCCATGCAGGTTGAACTCTATATTTAGCGTGTGGATAGCGTATATGGATCCTACGATAACACCTTGTGTGCGCGTATGGTGTTATTTTCCTTGGGACGGACCGAATCAGTCACCCATTATTTATTAGTGGCTAATCTGGCCGAGATTGTAGCCCTCCAAATTTTGAAGGTCAATAACACCTTGGACACAAGCACTGTGCAATGTTTGTGATATGCCAAGTTTTCGCGTATAATGTAACAAGTGATCTGCTAAGGACCTGACTTTCTTTTCCTAGTTCTTTTCCTTATTTAGCTCCATTTTGTTTCCATTATCACTATCCACACTATGTTTTCAGTTTGAGAAAAGAACTATAATTATGGTCTCTAACTCTCATTTTCCACAACTATGACCATTTTACTAGCTTGTTGGTGCCACTTCAGCCTAGAGATGAGGCCTCTTTCTATTGAGAAAATGATCTTGGGTACAAAAACCTGCTCATACTAGGAATATCCTTGATCATGGAAAGACATTGTTTCTACTAGCAAATAGAATTGTATTGATAAATATATCTGCCATGAAGCTTGGTAGAAGTTGCTCCCTGATGTTTTCTGCTAAATGATGCGGGATGAGGACACTTTTCAAGCATCAACCCATGTAGAACTTTTGAATAAAGTGACAAAATTTAATAAAGAAAAAGAAAATTTAAATAATATATTGTCATATCAAAAGATTTCATATATTCATTTTGGACATGGATTTCAAAAGATAAGCATATTGGTCTTGGTTGCTCAAAAAATAATATTGAAAGAACTACACATGTCTACAAAAAGAATAATAATAATTCTTTTGTTAAGAAGACCATGAAATCAAAGTATAAATATATTTGGATTCCTAAAAATCTAAATAATATGAACAAAATGATTATATTATATCATATGTACATGATATATGTAATCATACAATTATGTTTATACTAACAGATGGAAAACAAATTCAAATTTGGTTTGGATTCCTAAAGGTTAATATTTTGATCATGTTATGATTGGTGTCATTAACAATATTTTATCTTATAGGTACCATATAAAGAAAAGAGAATATCTGATGATATAAGTTATTTCTAATATTTAAAATATATCATATGTATGCGATGATGCAGGGGGGGAACACTTGTTATATATATTGTTATAACCCATTTTCTGTAAGGAGAGTTTCTCTAAGGGGAGCTTGTGCATACTCACATTGTCATCATCAAAAAGAGGGAGAATATTGGAACTTGTTTTGATGATAACAAATGTAATTTGTACTATTTTTGTGTATTTTTTAGATATTTGTTAAAAGCCTTAATCACACACAAAATAGTCCTATTAGTAGATTGACCCTTCCTATTAGTAGACTAATAGGATTATTAGTCGACTTATCAACTTTATTAGTCGACTTATATATGTTGTAGTCAACTAATAGTTCTCTGCTGGTCGACTAATAGCAGTTTCCAGATACTTGCATATCTGTATCAGTTTTGAAGTAGTCCACTTGCTTTCTTTATTAGTCAACTAACCCAGTCAAATATGCCTATTCTAGTCGACTAACCCCAACCCATAGTCAACTTATAGCAGTTTGTAACTGTTATACAGTTACTGAATTCTGATGTTTTATCCAACGTTTTAATATTCAAATTTATCTTAATAACTACCCTAACTGACCATAGATTTCACCTATAAATAGGGATGTTGCCCTAGGCTAAATCACTAATTCATATCAATAATTTTCTGCCCAAAATTGTTGGCCCAGAGGCCTTCCACTCTAGTTTTGATGATGATTAACTCATGTAGTTATGTTTACTAATAATCTTGTGATGTTTAGTTTCAGATCATTAATCAAGATATTAGTTGGTGATTGCTTCAACAAGATAGTTTAGAAGCTTTCACATGGTGATTTCAGAGCCCGAGCATCAAGATCATACATAGCACTCGTTGGAGTCAAGCTCGGTAAATCATGAAGTTTTGGATCGAGTCGACTTGAAGATGGAAGATCGTCAAGAAGACTTAGGTATCCTAGTTTAGTTTGTGTTTTAGATCCATTTGTAAAGATTAGATAGTGTGATATGCTCAAGTTCACAACACACACGTTTTACGTTTTATGGATATTAGTTTTCATGAATAGTTTAGATCAAAACAAGTTTAAATGATTTTTATGTATATTAGATGTGTTCTATATACATACTTGCTTCATATCTTAGACAAACTTATTTTGATATGTCTATTCATGAGTTTTAGGAAAAATCAGATTTCCTATTAAAAAATTCAAGTTTGGTAAATACAGTTTTTGGTTTTTAACAATATTTGTAAGACACAAAAATGTTTCAAAATGTTTGATATTTGTCTTGAAATTTTTATCACATGTTTGTATTTCAATATAAAATGATAAAACTATTTTTGTGAATTTTTAGAAGATTTATGGGATTTATTAGAATATTTTTTAACCAGTTTTCTGACCCAAATTATTGCCTGCCAGGCTCTGGCGGTCGACCGGTCCGGTCGACCGGATTCCAGAGTCGGTCGACCGACCGGTCGACCGACGTGCACAGACTTGTGCACGTTGGCCAGGCACAGGGTCCGGTCGACCGGTCGGTCGACCGGCCAGAGAGCTTTGCTCTCTGTTTTTGGGCGGTCGACCGGGCGATCGACCGGTTCCTCCAACGGTTATTTTTATGACCTTTGGCGGTCGACCGGGCGATCGACCGCCAGCCGTATCTGGCTGTAAAAATAGCCAACGGCTAGTTTTTGGATTGAGGGTATATAAACTCCATTCCTTTGAGTTTTTGGCTAAGATTTTTTACAAGAAAAATTTCTCTATTCTCTGGTTTTTAAAACAAGTTTTCAAAGTGTTTAAGAGCTCAAAAGATCCATCTTATTTGTTTTAAAGTGTTTTATTTATTTCAAAGAAATTAGGTTTTTGGAATTAGTTTTGATCTAAAATTTCTATATCTATTTTGGTATTTTTCCAAGAGAATTTCTTTGATCAAAACACTTTGTTTTTCACACTTGAGCCTATCATCTATCCTATTCTATAGGATCATTTATTTGTGAGAAAAAGATTGTGTTTGTGGTCTTTTGTGATCACCTGTTGTAAACCCCTTCTTTGTTGGATATCCCTCTTTGGTAGAGGTTGATTTGGATTGTGGGGTGCTCCCTCTTTGGTAGAGGTTGAGGTTGTGGTTTACTCCCTCTTGTGTGAGGTGGAGTTGGATTTGTATCCCTCAAGTGTTGAGGTGATCGGTTGTTTGGCTAAGGGCCTACCCCTCTTATGTGAGGTGGTGTTTGTATTGCCTCGGTGACATTGTATTGGTTGAGAAAGGAGTTCGGTACTCCTAGTGGATTAGAAATCCTTCTCGGTGAAGGCGGGGACGTAGAGCTAGGGGCTCGAACCTCGGAACATTTCTTTGTGTTTGCGTTTGATCCATTGTCTCTTAACCCTCTCTCTTTATTTGTGTTGTGCATCATTCATATTATTCATATCATATTTGCTTGTGTTGTGCCTTGCATTATTTCATATTGCTTATCATCTTTATATGCTTGGCTTGTGTTTGTGTGCCTCACATGTACTTAACCACGAGAGCGTCATATAGCACCTCAACTCTTATTCAGAGGAATCAAGAAGAGTTAGTCCAGAGCCCTTCACGGGAAATTCGGCTACACTCGTTGGTTGTACTAAGTGTAGTTGCAAATTTGTTTTAGCTTCCGCATTTAGTTTCTAGATTAGCACTATCACCTATTCACCCCCCTAGGTGATTTCAATTGGTATCAGAGCCTACGCTCCTGATATTTAGTTTAACAACCTAGGAGTGAGATCTTGGTTTGCTAATCTATCATTTGCATTTGCACGTATATTTGTTTGCACACACTCATGGATTGCTTGTCACCTCCCATGTTTGATGTTTCCAACATTGACACATGGAAATTTAGGATGTCCATGTATTTGAAAACCCTAGGCTTGCATGTTTTCCTTACCGCTACCAAGAAATGCTATCTTGGTAATAGCAATCATATAGGGGCTAATGCACAAGCCCTTGAGGCTATTAGAAGCACGCTTAATAAAGATTATCTTATGCTTGTTAATCTTGATTCCGCTTTTGTAGTGTGGAACAAGTTGACCACCTCCACCTCCAAGCTTCAATTGTCAATCCAACCGGAGGAATCTAGTGGAGAATCCGAGTCACAATGCTTCATGGTCCAAGGGAATGACTCCCTTGAGGTACACTCGGAATCTCAATTAGATTGTAATGATGCTAGTTCTTCTTGTGATGATTATGTGGATCCTAATGCCTTAAATGAAGAACTATCCATTATTTGTGAAAAATTATTGGAAAAATATAATCTTTTGAAAAAGAAGAGTTTTGAACTTAATAAAGAAAATAAGGATTTATGTTCAAGACTTGATTTGGTTTTGCAAGATAAAGTAGAGATTTCTAATGAAAGGGATTCATTAAAATCTAGACTTGATCTTGCCCTAAAAGAAAATAAACTTTTAAAATCTAAAAATGATTGTGAAATTATTTTGAAGAAAAATGAAAATTGTCTTCAAAAGTTGATTTTGTTTTAAAAGAGAATGGTTCTTTGAAAAACAAAATAATTTCTATTTCAAATGATTTAGAAATTTGTTTAAAGAAAAAATGAATTTTTGCAAAATAAAATTGATGCACATGTTTGCCATGCTAGTGTAGTATCACACACATCACCTATTGCATGCCACACTTCTTCTTTAATTGAAAATGATATATCCATGCTTAAGAAGAGTGTAGATTGTTTGGGCTCCACTTTGAGCCATTGTGTTGTAAGTCATACACGTTTGGAATCTTTGTTTTGAAAGAAACAAGTTCCATCTATGCATGCACACCCTTCACGGCATACACATGCTTCTCACGGTTACCACCATCACATGTATGCTCATGTGTACACTTGTACACATTGTGGACGTAAGGGCCACCTTGTTAGATTTTGCTATGATAGAATACATGATGAAAATTTAGCAAATAAACTTGTTTGGGTTAGAAAAGATACTAACCCCCATGGACCCAAAAGAGTATGGGTACCAAAGACCACTCCTATTGTATTTGATTTAGGTGTGGGCTCTCGCATGACGTGAGGTACCTTGGAGTGGATGCGTTCCGAGCTTCATGAGTATTATGTGGATGCATCACTTTCAAGGGATGTTTGGTGGGAGGACCACCTTGGTTTGGAGAACTAGAGAGGTGCCTTCATCGGTTTTGGTATCAATCTCTAACTCCCGTTTATTATTTACATATTTTTCATGTTCATAAATTTATAGCATATCATGTTTTATTGCTCATTATACCTATGCCATGTTTATTAGATTAGTTATATACATGTTTAGTTGTTTGAGACACCCATGTTTTATATGGATCTATATTTATGTGTTCTCACCTTGTTTTGAACTAATATGTATATCCTAGATCTCATACACATGCATATACATAATGATCGTTTTTATGTTTATCATGTTGATTTATGTTTGTTTTATGCTTCATGATTTGAATATATTTAAATGTTAGTTTTCATTAAGACTAGGATATATACTTGTACATAGAGTGGGCCACAAATAGATCTTTATATGTTTGTACTTGAACGCTATTTGTACCCATTATATGTGCTAGTATAGTCTAGTTTTGATTATTCATGCATTTAACTTGTATTCTTATTTTATCCATGTTTTCATGATTATATGTTTTACATAATACTTGTGCACTCACTTCATCTAAATGTTTCTTATGATTGTGTTTTCATGAGTATAATATGAGTTTTATGCATTTTGAGTGTTTTAGTAATCATGTGATTTACATAGTTTCATGAAAAATAATTTTATTTTATTCCTTACTTGAAGGATTTCGTACTAGTTTCAAGTTTTTCCATTTAATTAGTTGCGGGATTCTTCGTTATGGTAGAGTTTTTCAAACATACACTATTTTTCAAACCTATTTTTGAAAACCCCTACCTTCCACGGGTGGTTGGATGGGAGACCATGCCTTGTATGCTTTTATTGAAAATCATTTTAAACTTGAGCATGATTGGGTGGTAGGTTATATGAGATATACATTTGACATTATAGTTGTTTCAATTGGTATCATTGAATTTTTTCAATTGGTATCAATATTGACATTTTTGTATACTCATATATCTGTATGTATGTATGCCTTCATTTCCTATAGTATCAATTTGGATTGGTATATAATTTTCATACATATATATTTATGCTAAAGCTTGAATTTTTAATGAAAATTATATTTTAATTGATTAGTTTTTTAATTGTTATGCTAATACAAGCTTTTGCATAATTTCAATTGGTATTTCATAAAGGGGGAGAAAACTTATATTTTATCTTTCAATTGGTATTTTGTTTACCCTAGATTTCCACTCCCTTACTTTATGATAGAAAATGATTTAAAAAAAATTTGTAGAATATTATAATTTCATTTGGTATCACTTGCTTAAAAAGAATGATACTCTTTATTGATATCAAGATGTTTATTTGAATGTTTTCAATTGGTATCAAGATTTTTATGTGTTTTTCTCAAAAAATGGTATCAATGCCTTATTTATTTTCATTAGTTTATATGTTCACTTTCAATTGGTATCAAGATGCTACTTTGACATATTTTTAAATTGGTATCTTAATTGATTGTCACCCCTTATTTACATCATTTTTTTGTTTTAGACAAAAAGGGGAGAACATTGTTTTATTACTTTTAACCCCTTTGTTGATTCTTTGTTTCAAACAAAAAGGGGAAGAAGAACTTATTGATTTTTTTACTTTGACCCCTTGTTGATGATTGACAAAAAGGGGGAGAGGTATTTGAGTTTATATGCATGTTTTTGTTTATTAAAAAAATTTGATAGCATTGTTTGTATTGATTAATTGTTTGTATTGATTAATTGGTATCAAGAGCATGCCTTGACAATTTATTTTCAATTTTAATTGGGATCAGAGCATGTTTTGACAATTTATTTGTTTTATTTAATTAATATCAAGAGCATGTTTTAAAGATTTGTTTTGTTTATGCATGTACTTGCATTCATGTTTATGTACTTTATTGCCATATGTTTTTTGATTTATTGGTATGCATGAGTTAAGGGGGAGCTTCTTTGAAGCTTAATTTTAATCCATGAATATATAACTCCATGAGTTTTGTCATCATCAAAAATGAGGAGATTGTTGGCCCAGAGGCCTTCCACTCTAGTTTTGATGATGATTAACTCATGTAGTTATGTTTACTAATAATCTTGTGATGTTTAGTTTCATATCATTAATCAAGATATTAGTTGGTGATTGCTTCAACAAGATGGTTTAGAAGCTTTCACATGGTGATTCCAGAGCCCGAGTATCAAGATCATACATAGCACTCATTGGAGTCAAGCTCGGTGGATCACGAAGTTTTGGATCGAGTCGACTTGAAGATGGAAGATCGTCAAGAAGACTTACGTATCCTAATTTAGTTTGTGTTTTAGATCCATTTGTAAAGATTAGATAGTGTGATATGCTCAAGTTCACAACACACACGTTTTACGTTTTATGGATATTGGTTTTCATGAATAGTTTAATCAAAACAGGTTTAAATGGTTTTTATGTATATTAGATGTGTTCTATATACATACATGCTTCATATCTTAGACAAACTTATTTTGATATGTCTATTCATGAGTTTTAGGAAAATCAGATTTCCTATTGAAAAATCCAAGTTTGGTAAAATACAGTTTTTGGTTTTTTACAATATTTGTAAGACATAAAAATGTTTCAAAATATTTGATATTTGTCTTGAAATTTTTATCACATGTTTGTATTTCAATATAAAATGATAAAACTATTTTTGTGGATTTTTAGAAGATTTATAGGATTTATTAGAATATTTTTAACCAGTTTTTCTGACCCAAATTATTGTCTGCCAGGCTCTGGCGATCGACCGGTCAGTCGACCGACGTGCACAGACTTGTGCACGTTGGCCAGGCACAGGGTCCGATCGACCGGTCGGTCGATCAGCCAGAGAGCTTTGCTCTCTCTTTTTGGGTGGTCAACCGGGCGGTCGACCGGGTTCCTCCAACGGTCATTTTTATGACCGTTGGCGGTCGACTGCCAGCCGTATCTGGCTGTAAAAACAGCCAACGGCTAGTTTTTGGATTGAGGGTATATAAACCCCATTCTTTTGAGTTTTTGGCTAAGATTTTTTACAAGAAAAATTTCTCTATTCTCTGATTTTTAAAACAAGTTTTCAAAGTGTTTAAGAGCTTAAAAGATCCATCTTATTTGTTTTAAAGTGTTTTTTATTTCAAAGAAATTAGGTTTTTGGGAATTAGTTTTGATCTAAAATTTCTATATCTATTTTGGTGTTTTCCCAAGAGAATTTCTTTGATCAAAACACTTTGTTTTCCACACTTGAGCCTATCATCTATCCTATTCTATAAGATCATTTATTTGTGGGAAAAGGATTGTGTTTGTGGTCTTTTGTGATCACTTTTTGTAAACCCCTTCTTTGTTGGATATCCCTCTTTGGTAGAGGTTGATTTGGATTGTGGGGTGCTCCCTCTTTGGTAGAGGTCGAGGTTGTAGTTTACTCCCTCTTATGTGAGGTGGAGTTGGATTTGTATCCCTCAAGTGTTGAGGTGATTGGTTGTTTGGCTAAGGGCCTACCCTTCTTGTGTGAGGTGGTGTTTGTATTGCCTCGGTGGCATTGTATTGGTTGAGAGAGGAGTTCGGTACTCCTAGTGGATTAGAAATCCTTCTCGGTGAAGGCGGGGACGTAGAGCTAGGGGCTCGAACCTCGGAACATATCTTTGTGTTTGCGTTTGATCCATTGTCTCTTAACCCTCTCTCTTTATTTGTGTTGTGCATCATGAAAGATCACCTAGAGGGGAGGTGAATAGGTGATTATGCTAATCTAATTAACTCAATGCGGAATTTAAAAACTTAATGCAATACACTCAAGTGCAATCAACAAATGATGCACACACAACCAAGCCAAGCAATTACGAATGCACAATATGAATAGTTGCAAGGCACAAAGTAAAGAGAGAGATAGAGAGAGTCAATAGATCAATCGCAAACAAATAGATGTGTTTCGAGATTCGAGCACCCAGCTCTACATCCCCGCCTTCGACACACGAAGGATTTCTAATCCACTAGCAAGTCCACAAAGAACTCTCACAAGGAGTACCCAACTCCTCTCTTTACAATCACAACCTCCTCCTTGAGGCAAGCTCCAAACCAACAAACAATCACCTCACAACCCGAGGGATTAGCACAAAGCAAACACAAGGATCACCTCACAACTTGAGGGATACAACCCAAGACACAAAGCCAAACAAAGATTGGGTTTTTAACTTGGTGGTCTAAACAACAACCACAAACAATTTCTTTCTCCCACACAAAGATCCTATAGAATAAGAAAGTAGATGTTGCTCAAGTGTGGAGAAAACCAATGGAGTGGAAATCAAAATCACAAAGAAAATCCTTGGGAAAAACTGAAACCAAGATATAGAAGATGAATCAAAATCTTTTCCCAAAAACCCTTTTCTTTGAAATTCCAAACCCTAGCAAAAACACCAAATAGATTGTTCAATTTGAATCCAAAAACTTCTTTTGATTGCTGTGAAAACACCAGAGAGTAGGGAAAAATTCGCACAAAAATTCTTAGAGAAAAACTCTCACAAATGGGGTATTTATAGACCCAGAAAAATATAGCCGTTGGCAGTAGAAAAAGCCAGAAATACACTGCCGGTCGACCGGTCCGGTCGACCGTCCAACGGTCAAATTCTGCCCGTTGGCAGCTACCGGTCGACCGCCCCGGTCGACCCAAACAATCAGAGAGCTCTGCTCTCTGACCCGGTCGACCCGGACGGTCGACCGTCCCATGTCTGCCAAACGTGCACAAATCTGTGCACGCCGGTCGACCGACCCGGTCGACCGACTTCAGCCAAGTCGACTTGGTCAGAAGACTAGTCGACTGGTGAAGCCTGAAACAGAAAACTTAGTTAGAAATATGTTTAAAAATTCTTTTATCTTTTCTAAAAATCACCAAAAATAGTTTTATCATTTTGCATTGATATATAAACATGTAGTAAAAAGTTTAGCTCAAATATCAATCAATATGAACTATTTTTGTGTCTTATCATTTTTACCAAAAATTGAAAACTGTATTTTCTAAAACTTGAATTTTGAATAGAAAATACGTTTTGTCCAAAACTCTTCCAAATACAAAAACATGATATTTAAACACTTCGAAGCATGATGCATATGGATAGAAATCCAATATACATGAAACAAATATATATCCATGTTTTTGTCATTAATTCCAAAATATGTTTTGTTAAAAATACCAAAACATAAAACACATGAAATAGGTAAGTCAAAACTAAGTTTGTCTAAGTAGTTGAAGCACGCATGTATATAAAACAAATCATATATACATTAAACCATGTAAACTTGTTTTGAATCTAACTATTCATGCAAACCAAGATTGGTTAAACCTACAACCGAAAAACCAAAAACCAATATTCAAAACATGAAACGTGTGTGTTGTGAACTTGAGCATTATCATACTATTCTAATCTTTACAATTTGGATATAAACACAAAACTAAATTATGGTACCGAAGTCTTCTTGTAGAGCGCAATCTCCAAGCCGACTCGATCCAAAACTCCTTGATCCACCGAGCAAGTGCTATATATGATCTTTGACGCTCGGGCTCTTGAATCAACAAGTGAAAGCTTCCAAATCATCTTGTTGAAGCTAATCACCAACTAATAACTTGATTAATGATCTGTAACTAAAATCATAAGATTATTAGTACACATAACTACATGAGTTAATCATCATCAAAACTAGAGTGGAAGGCCTTTGGGCCAACACATCATTCATATCATTCATATCATATTTGCTGTGTTGTGCCTTGCATTATTTCATATTGCTTATCATCTTTATAAGCTTGGCTTGTGTTTGTGTGCCTCACTTGTACTTAACCACGAGAGATTCATATAGCACCTCAACTCTTATTCAGAGGAATCAAGAGGAGTTAATCTAGAGCCCTTCACGGGGAATTCGGCTACACTCGTTGGTTGTACTAAGTGTAGTTGCAAATTTGTTTTAACTTCCGCATTTAGTTTCTAGATTAGCACTATCACCTATTCACCCCCCTCTAGGTGATTTCAAAAACTCTGTTCAAAAATCTATTTTTCAGAAAACTGTTTCCACTTTCTATTCTTCACACAAATTCTAATCTTTTAGTGAAGAATTCTGAGAGTCCACCTATAAGAGTCCTTGTTCACGATCACATACAGATTCAAGGCTTATAGGATTGATTATAATTACTCAAAGAGAAAGATTGCACAAGATCGTCTTCGGGTTGAAGAGAAGTTGTACAAGGTGTTGTTGTCTTCTTGGTGTAAAAAGAGTTATATACATTTGGCAAAGGAGATTTGTCAAGTGGTGTACAAGGTATTGGTTTTGGGTGTACAAAATCAAGGATAAGAAAAATCTCAAGCGGGTTGCTTGGGGACTGGATATAGGTCAAGAGGACCGAATCAGGATAAAATCTCTTGTATTTGCGTTTGCATTACTTCTGAGATTTGTTTCCTTTTCTTGTAAGTTATTTTATTTAATGCTAATTATCTTTATTCTAGTGTTGTGTTGACATAATTTTTAGATCCTACAATCTTGACTATTTTTCTTTGCGAGCATGCGCTCTGAGGGACTTCGTCTTGATTATTCCCCTTCAAGGGCCTTCCTCAAGGGCATATGTTCTGGAGAACAAAAAGAACTCAAAGCTTTACTGCTTTCTTTCAATTTTCTTTAAAGATTATCATTGTTAAGTGATTTTAAGATTAAAAAGCACGAGTTTAAGTGCTTTCACGGCCGTGTCTTAGCAAATAAAGTCCAACTTCTAGAGAATTCTTCTTCGGGTGTGAACTGGCTTTTGCCATGATAAGGCTCGGTCTCTTTGAAGTTCTGTCATCCGTAACCATGAAGAGACTCTGCCTCTTGATCTCTCTCTGAAATGTTTTTCTTGAGATTCAGGCGTCACGCACCTTTCGTATTACGTGATGAAACACGGCCTTAGTGGCTTCAAAGTCTAAGTCCCAAGTTCCTCAGATGCGAGTATGGTGAACTCCGCATTTTGAGACTTGAAACGCGGATTTTGTACATGAGGTTCACGTTTGGGGTTCCTGATTTAGAAAATTTTGAGTCTGCTCTTTTGTGACCTGTGGACGCGAATGTGACAAGCTGTGCGTCTCAGACGCGAGTGTGGCGAATTTTGCATCTTGAAGTCACTTCAGGCAGTTTTTAAGACCCGCGTCCACGTCTTTGATATATGCCTCACATCTCATGTGTTAGACACGAGTCTAATATCAGACTGCATTTCGATCCGTACTTTCTATCTCCGCGTCCGTGAGATCGCGTCTGGAGTTCATGATTTCAGCCCCGCATTTATGTTCTGGCTTCTTGTCTTCTATCTTTACAAAATTTTAACTCTTGAGTTTTTGTTTCTTACAGGTCCTGGCCATATCGATGGGGTTGGTTCCAGTGTCTTTGCCGGGTTCATGGGAGAATATTTGGACCGACCAGTTTGTTCGATTGGCGAGCACTCGGGGAGTCAGAACTCCTGTCCAAGGACGAGAAAGATTCGCGCGGTTGTCGATACACATCAAAACATTATTGGATATGATACACCAGTATTGTCTTGAATCCTTCCTGGGTCACATGAGTATGGCGCATCTGAAGGTCACAGGAAAGAGGACATCACCAGTAAGATCTCGGATCCTCCTTTCACCAATCTTACTCAAAGAAGTGACAGCGATGAAAAACCCATGCTATTTAGATGACTTTCTAGTGGCAGAGCTTCCCATTAAGCGAAGGATTACAACCTTGTGAAGACCTTCGCACCAGTTTGTCAGGTGAAATTAGAATGCTCCCTTGCATTTCAACCTCAAGAAACACTATTGTTCTTTAGAAGAGAGTAAGTTGATCTATCGAGAGATGAGCCTTGTGTATCTTTAATGTTTCGAGGAGTGAGTAGAACCTTTCGCTGAGCAAGAGGGACTTCTTTTACTCCTTTGTTGTAACACTCAATCTTATTATATAAGAGAGCATTTTTTATCACTTTCATATTTTTGAATATCAATAAAAGTGACACTTTTTTCTGTCTCCTTATATGTTTTGACTTTCTTTTTGTATTGAAAATCAGAAAGTAAAAGTGATTACCTTTGATTTGCTAGAAATGTAACATTTTAACTTAGCAAGTCAAAGTTGAAAATTTTCATTTAAGGAATTTAAAATTACTGTCAGAGGTATGATATCAACTTGACAGGAGTTGAATAATTTCCTTAGACTTGCCAATCTATGGATGAGAATGACAAGTGAAACTAGACCCGTTGGGGATCTAGAAGAATCTTTACCATTAGAGAGGTGATATTAACTTAACGGGTTAAATTAAATCTTATCAGAGGTGTGATATTAACTTGATAAGGATGTGAGCTAGAGGTGTGATATTAACTTAGCTCTACAAGAATTTCAGTTTCGTTTGGAGAAACAGAAAATATCACTCTCATAGGTGTAGTATTAAACTTGGCAGCGGAGATAATGCTAGAGGTGTGATTTTGAACTTAGCATTAGTCATCCAACTTCGAGATGGAAGTTCGAGGGAAAGTCATTGTCATAGGTGTATTGTTGAAGTTAACAATGAAGTAGATGCTAGAGGTGTGAAGTTAAATTTAGCATTGCTCGTCTCAGCTTCTATATGGAAGCCTGAGCAAAAGTCACTGTCATAGGTGTATTGTTGAACTTAACAATGAACTGAATGGCTAGAGGTGTAATGTTAAACTTAGAATTGCTCATCTCAACTCCGATATGGAAGGCTGATGAAAAGTCATTGACATAGGTGTATTGTTGAACTTAACAATGAACTGGATACTAAAAGTATAATGTTAAACTTAGTATCGCTCATCTTAGCTTTTATATAGAAGCTTAAGGGAAGTGACTATCAGAGGTTTAATGTTGAACTTGACAGCAACTCAATCACTGTTAGAGATGTAGTGTTAAACTTAAAAGTAATTTGTTAGAGATGTGATGTTAACATGACAAGAGTTGATTTGCGATATGAGCAATTTTGGGGGCTTGTCATTATATTGACGAGAATTGACAAGGGAAGTTTGGAATGTCAGAGGTGTAGTATTAACTTGACAAAAATTGGTTTTCGATATGAGCAATTTTGAGGACTTGTCATTCTATGAACGAGAATTGACACGGGAAGTTGGTACTCGCTAGGGAGTATTGAAACTTTTCACTGTTAGAGATTTAATGTTAACATAGCAGTGATTGAGCTAGTGGGCCTATCATTCTGTGGGAGGGAATTGGTAGATGACTTCGATGGAAAACAGAATGACTTGTCAGAGGTGTAATATTTAGCATGACAAACATTGATTCTTAGAGGGCCTTATTGTCAGAGGTTTAATGTTACTTGACTGGCACCACTGGGGATCAAAATAGAAATGGCTTGCCAGAGGTTTATTGTTAACATGACAAGTCTTTGCTCATTTCATCGGAGCAATGAATACAGGTATTTTTGTGGTCCTACCATTCTATGGGGAGAATTGGTAATTGATTTTAGAGGAGGGGATGGGATCAAGTCCCTTAGGATTTTTAACAAATTCTCAGCTATCAATGGATTTGGTATGCCTTTACCAACTACCGTTTGAGTTGAGCTAGCCAGGCTATTTCCCTCCGCATGATGAGTTATCGAGGACTGATGTTGGACTTAAAAGCCAACATTTTCCTCTATCCTTAACCGTCAGAGATGTCAGATGTTCATAGATAGACTAGAGAAGAGTAACAAGACAAAAATTGAAGTTTCACATTTTGTTTCTTCTTCAATGTTTACATCATGTATCATGATAACCAGCGTTTGGTCGGCTCAACACTGATCGACCGTGATGTGATCCGTTGAAAAAAGAAAGAAGCTTTTCTTTGGCGCCCTTCCGAACATCGTGGACCTGATAGTTTTGATCAGATGTGTAATATTAACTTGATCATAAATAACATAGAGAAGAGTAACAAGGCTAAAACTGAGATTTTCGCACTTTGTTTCTTCTTCAATGTTTACATCACGCATCATGATGTAACCAACGTTCGATCGGTTCGATACTGACCGACCGTGACGTGATCCAGTGAAGGAAGAAAAAAACTTTTCTTTGGCACCCTTCCATACATCATGGATCGGGCAGTTTTGATCAGAGGTGTAATGTTAACCTGACCACAAGAAGAATCCTGTTAAGGATAGTACTTCTTCAAGAATCTGTCATTGATCGGCATCATGAGCGTATCACTGTCTGGGGTTATAAGGCGGTATGCTCCATTTGAGTAGACCGACTCTACTACAAATGGTCCTTCCCGTTTAGACTAAAATTTTTCTTTGGTCTTATGCGTCATTGTTGGCCCAAGGTTACAATCACCCTTGTTTAGTGTATTTTGATGATTACAAAACATATTAGTTATTTGTACTAATAACAATTGTTGTTTAAGTGTGTTTCAGGTTTATTATCATACTAGAAGTACTCTCACTCAAATACAAGGCTTTTGGACTCAAGACAATTCAATTTGGGCTCAAGTTGCAATATTGAAGATCAAGTGAGGATAGCCCACTTGAAGAATAGCTTTGAAGTCCTTTAGAAGTTTGTAAGTTTAGTATGTTAAAGTTTGAATATAGGAATTTGGCTCTAGGATTTGCACACACACTTGTTTCATGTATTTCCTATGTTTTGAAAATAGTTTTTGAAAATGGTTATTTCTAAGTTTTATGCCTTAGTTTATATATACATGTACCAAAGCTTTATATCCTGAAAAACTTGTTTAAAACATGTGTATAAACTATTTTCTGCATAATACTTAGCTATATGTATTTTTAAAATATTTATCAAAATTTTTCTAACTCAAAACAACCCTGTTTTTCAGTGTCAGGCAACATCGGTCGACCGGCCCGGTCGACCGGCGCTGTGCCTGGACATGCACTGTTTGTGCATGTCCGTCGGTCGACCGGACCAGTCGACCGACAGAGAGCATTCTGCTCTAGGGAATTTTCGGTCGACCGGACCGGTCGATCGGAAGAAGGAAACTGTGTTTCCTCCTTTTGGGTCGGTCGACCGGACCGGTCGACCGGGAGCCAACGGCTACTTCCAGCTGGCCTGGCGGTCGACCGGACCGGTCGACCGCCAAGCCTGCAAAATAGCAACGGCTCTTTCCTCTTTGGGATTTTCTGAAAATCTGTTTTCTTTTTCTGTTTTAACAGACTTTTGGAGAGTTGTTGGGGTGCTTTTGCAGGTTGAATTAGGTGAAAAGAAAATGTTTTTAACTTATTTTCAACCCTATAAATAGAGGAGAAGTCTCTCCTTCATACTACTTAGAAAAATTCCTCAAGTTTTGTAGTTTTCAAAAGAGAAAAGAAAAATAGTTTGAAGCTTTCAATTCCCACTCTTTCAAGATTGTTTTTCAGTTGTGTTTGATTCTCTATATCACTCTACAACTGAAGTTTTCTCACCACACTTCATAGAGCCAAAAATCCTATACTCATTCTATAGTGAAGTTGTAAATTGAAGTGAGAGTGTTTGTAAAAGATTGAGAAAAAGTGTAGTGATCAAGTTGTGATCACTTTGTTCTTGTAATTCCTTCTTGTGGAGCAACCTCTTCGGTAGAGGTCCTTTGTATTCGGTGGAGCTCGGTGCTCGGTTTTCGGTAGACCAATTGTAAAGGCATCCTCGGTGGATAGTGGAAACCCTTCACGGAGGTGAAGGCGGGGACTAGAGCAAGTGTGCTCGAACCTCGAAACAAATCATCTTGTTTGCGATTGCCTTTGCGTTATTCTTGCTTTACATTTCTCTTGCTTTATATTGTCTTGAATTATTTGCTTGAGAACTAACCCTCTACTTGTGCAATCTTGTCTTGTTTACATTACTTGCTATACTTGTTGTGTTACATTGTGTGCATCTCATTTCTCATCATCATACTTGGCATTGATCGATCACACCTCAATACAACACGATTGCATTGCGCACCTCTAACCCATATCTAGGGGAATTGGGAGGAAGGAGTTCAGAACCTCGCAAGGGGTATTCGGCTCTTAGTCGTGTTTTGAGAGATCGTTGCATCACTCATTTAATTAAAAGTTTAAAAAGATCATTAGATTAGCATTCACACCTATTCACCCCCCCTCTAGGTGTTTTTCAATTGGTATCAGAGCTTGGACTCTAGGATTTGGTTTAACCACCTTAGAGAAGATCCTAATTTGCTAATCATTTCATTCATATTCATATAGTAAAAATGGCCGATGGAATTAAAACCCCTCCTAAGTTTGATGGACTTAACTTTCCCATATGGAAAGTTAAGATGACCGTGTTTTTGCAATCTCTAGGTAGCCGAGTTGCAAAGGCCGTGACTAAGTCCTTTAGTGTACCCCCCGGTGACGAATCCACTTGGTCCGAAATAGAGACTAAGGAATTCGATGCCAATGCCAAAGCCCACTATGCACTTCTTCAAGCCCTAAATGATGATGACATAGCTAGGGTTATACATTGCAAATCCGCATTTGAGATTTAGTCACACTTGATAGTCACTCATGAGGGGACCTCACAAGTAAAGAAGGCTAAGATTGACCTTCTTCGGTCTCAATATGAAACTTTTAGCATGCAAGACAATGAAACCATAGATGATATGGTTACAAGATTTACCAAGATTACTAATGGACTCTCTTCTTTAGGTGAAGATATCAACAATGATCAAAGAGTAAGGAAGATCATCCGGGCTCTTCCTCCTTCATGGGAAGTTAAAGCTACAACCTTGAAGGAACTCAATAACAATGAAGAGATGGAGCTCATAGGTCTCATGGGAACCTCAAAACCCATGAGATGGAAAGGAAAGCAAGGGAGGACATGGCTCCTACCAAGAAGAAGACCATCGCCTTCAAGAGTCAAGCTACACACTCCGATGAAGATGATGAAGAAGAAGATGATGAGGAGCTCTCACTCCTTGTTAAGAATGTCCGGAGGATGTACAACAAGGCGAAGTACCAAGGTAGAAGGAGATGGCAAGGAGGCAAAGAAGAAAGAAAGATCATATGCTTCAATTGCCAAAAACCGGGACACATTGTGGCGGAGTGTCCGGAAAAGGCAAAGCCTTCCACATCAAAGAAGCCTTACAAGAAGAAGGCTATGAAGGCAACTTGGGATTCGGAGACCGAATCCGGGGAAGAAATAGACACCGCCAACATGTGCTTCATGGCTAATGAAGGCACAAGCAAGGTAACCTCTTCCCTTCTCATGATAATGAACTTTCTATGGATGTGTTAGAAGAGGCTTTTGTTGAGTTGTCACAAAACTATGATTTCTTAAAGAAAAAGTATATTAAAATGAAAAGGAAAATGAATCTTTAAGTCTTCAAGTTTTTACTCTTACAAAAGAAAAGGATGAGTTGGTTTCCACTTTGGCCACTACCAAAAATGATTTTGAAAAATATAAGATCTCTTGCAAAGGTAAGGCCCCACTAATTGACTCAAATGAAGTTTCTATGCTTAAGGAAAGATTAGATTCATTAAGTGTTGTTTTGAAAGATTGTGAGTTTAACAAGAAGAAAATTGAGGCTATGTTTCCTAAGAAACAAGCCCCAAAGAAAAATGCTCATGCTCATGTTCATATTCATGCTACACAACCTAAACAACATGGCAAAACCCCAAAACATGCTCACACTACACATCATGCTTTTATGTATAGAAAAGTGTACTCATGTTCACATTGTGGGCGGAAAGGATACTTAGCTAATTTTTGTTATGATAGACTAAGTGCATCACATCATAATGTTTGGGTTCGTAACACTAACTTTCAAGGACCCAAGAAAGTTTGGGTACCAAAGTCAACAATTGTTTTAAATGATGTAGGTACTTTCCAAAACCCAACGACGTAGAGGTTTGTGGTATCTTGATAGTGGTTGCTCAAGGCACATGACTTGGGACATCAATAACTTTGCAACCCTATCAAGATATCATGAAGGTGGCACCGTCACCTTCGGAGATGACGCCAAGGGTAAAATCATCGGTATTGGTAATGTAAAACTTGGCACCTCTCCTTTAATTGAAAATGTAGTTTTGGTTGATGACCTCAAGCATAATCTCTTGAGTGTTAGTCAACTTTGTGATAAAGGTTTTGATGTTGTTTTTGATAATGTTGCTTGTAAAGTTATTGATAGAATTTCTAATGTTTGTGTATTTTCCGGTTTTCGTGAAAGTAATGTTTATATGATTGATATGTTAAATATGTCTTGTAATATTACTTGTTTGAAAGCCCTCGATGATGACTCTTGATTGTGGCATAGGAGATTAGGGCATATTTCTTTTGATCACATTTCTAGGTTAAACACAAAGGAAATGGTGAAAGGTATTCCTTGTTTGAATTTTGAAAAGGACCGAGTTTGTGACGCATGTCAATTGGGAAACAAACTAAGTCTTCTTTCAAGTCAATTAAGGATATCATGACATCACGTCCTTTGGAGTTAATCCATATGGATCTATTTGGCCCAACATAAACCAAAAGTCTAAGTGGGAATAGATTTGCTTATGTTTTGGTTGATGATTTTTCAAGATTCACTTGGGTTTTCTTTCTTGAACATAAAAGCCAAGCATTTTCTTATTTCCAAATTTTTAAGAAAAGAGTTGAAAAAGAAAAAGATGTTTCGATTTTGAGAATAAGAAGTGATAGAGGAGGTGAATTCATTAACCAACCCTTTACCACTTTTTGTGATGAACATGAAATAAAGCATGAACTTTCTTGTCCTACAACTCCACAACAAAATGGAGTAGTTGAGCAGAAAAATAGAACATTACAAGAGATGGCTAGGACAATGCTAAGTGAATATGGTCTACCACATTATTTGTGGGCCGAGGCCGTAAATACATCATGCTACATATCTAATCGTGTTTTCTTGTGTAAAAATACAACTAAAACTTCTTTTGAAATGTACTTTTCTAGAAAACCAAATGTTTCTTATTTCAAAGTTTTTGGATGCAAATGTTTTGTTTTAAATACAAAAGATAATTTGGGAAAATTTGATCCTAAATCTTATGAGGCTATTTTTGTAGGTTACTCAAATACTAGTAAAGCTTATAGAGTTTTCATTAGATCATATTTGACTATTGAAGAGTCTATTCATGTTAAGTTTGAGGAATCTAACAAGTTTGTTAAGAATGTTGTAGAAATAGATACTTTGCATGAAGGCTTGGAGAAAGTTACCTTGGATGATGCTTCTACCATGGGAGACAAGCCAAAGGATGATGACGGAAGTGAAGCCAAAGTGGAAGAGGCCCAAGGAAATGAACATCAAACAAATGAGGTGGAGCCTACTCAACCACTACCTAAGGATTGGAGATTCAATCCTCATCATCCCAAGGACCTCGTCATAGGTGAAGTATCAAAAGGGGTAACTACTCGCTCTAAAATTCAAGATTATTGTGGCCACTTTGCATTTATTTCACACATAGAACCCAAAAATGTGCTCGAAGCCGAGGCCGATTCATATTGGTTGCTAGCCATGCAAGAGGAGCTCAATCAATTTGAGCGCAACCAAGTTTGGCACCTTGTTCCTAGGCCCCACGATAGACCAACAATTGGTACTAAGTGGATCTTTAAGAATAAGTTGGATGAATCGGGTAATGTAGTTAGAAACAAGGCTAGGTTAGTTGCCCAAGGTTACACTCAAATCGAAGGGATCGATTTTGAAGAAACCTTTGCACCCGTAGCACGGCTTGAAGCCATACGGATGACATTAGCATTTGCCTCATATAAAGATTTCAAATTATTTCAAATGGATGTTAAAAGTGCTTTTCTAAATGGATTTATTGAAGAGGAGGTGTATGTTGAACAACCCCCGGGTTTGTTGATCCTACACATCCGGATTTTGTTTTTAAATTAGATAAAGCTCTTTATGGTTTAAAACAAGCCCCTAGGGCTTGGTATGAAAGACTTTCTTCATTTTTGATTTCAAATGGTTTTAAGAAAGGTAAAATTGATACAACTTTGTTTACAAAACATGTAGAAAATGACATTCTTATTGTGCAAATTTATGTAGATGATATTATTTTTAGTTCTACTAATGAATCTCTTTGCAAAGCTTTTGAGTCATGCATGAAGGATGAATTTGAAATGTCTATGATGGGGGAGCTCAACTATTTCCTTGGACTCCAAATCAAGCAAAGGAAGGATGGGATCTTCATCAATCAAGCCAAGTACACAAAGGAACTAATCAAAAGGTTTGGGCTTGAAGGATCAAGAGTAAGCAAAACTCCCATGGCAACAACTACAAAGCTTGACAAGGATGAACAAGGTAAAAGTGTAGACATTAAACTTTATAGAAGCATGATTGGTAGCTTGCTTTATTTGACGGCTAGTAGGCCGGATATTATGTTTTCCGTTTATCTTTGTGCACGTTTTCAATCTTGTCCTAAAGAATCTCACATAATAGCGGTTAAACGCATAATTAGATACCTTAAGGGCACTATTGAAATGGGTTTATGGTATCCTAAAACCGGATTATTTGAAATGAAGAGTTTTTCGGATGCCGACTATGCGGGTTGTAGGGTAGATAGGAAGAGCACAAGTGGAACATGTCAATTCTTAGGTAATTGTCTTGTATCTTGGTCTTCCAAAAAGCAAAATTCGGTAGCCCTATCAACCGCCGAGGCGGAGTATGTTGCGGCCGGAGCTTGTTGTGCACAAGTTCTTTGGATGAAACATACTCTCCTTGACTATGATTTACACTTTGATCATGTTAAAATATTTTGTGATAATACTAGTACTATTCACATGACAAAGAATGCAAATCAACATAGTAAAACCAAACACATTGACATTAGGTATCACTTTCTTAGAGATCATTATGAGAAAGGTGATATTGTTATTGAATATGTTTCTACCGATTTTCAACTTGCCGATATTTTTACTAAACCTCTAGATTATGCTAGATTTTCATTTATTTGTGGTGAGTTGAATGTTTGTATTATAGATTCTTAAAATTAAGATTTTGTTTTAACCCTTTTTGATGTATGACAAAAAGGGGGAGAATAAGTTTGTTGATATTTGGAAAATAAGTGTTTAAATTTAAACTTTCTAAGTTTGATAAAGTTTGATACTATTTGAGTTTCAATTCATGAAGAAAAAGAAAGTTTGTGTTTATTTGAGTTTTTGGACAAAAACTATTGTGTTTGTCAAATGCTTTATGTATGCTTACATAGCTTTTCATATTCATGATAAATACATAGCATTGTTTGAGGGGGAGCTTTCCAAGCTTTTCTTCCTTTATTTGTTTCAATAACTTATATGTTTTGTCATCATCAAAAAGGGGGAGATTGTTGGCCCAAGGTTACAATCACCCTTGTTTAGTGTATTTTGATGATTACAAAACATATTAGTTATTTGTACTAATAACAATTGTTGTTTAAGTGTGTTTCAGGTTTATTATCATACTAGAAGTACTCTCACTCAAATACAAGGCTTTTGGACTCAAGACAATTCAATTTGGGCTCAAGTTGCAATATTGAAGATCAAGTGAGGATAGCCCACCTTGAAGAATAGCTTTGAAGTCCTTTAGAAGTTTGTAAGTTTAGTATGTTAAAGTTTGAATATAGGAAATTTGGCTCTAGGATTTGCACACACACTTGTTTCATGTATTTCCTATGTTTTGAAAATAGTTTTTGAAAATGGTTATTTCTAAGTTTTATGCCTTAGTTTTTATATACATGTACCAAAGCTTTATATCCTGAAAAACTTGTTTAAAACATGTGTATAAACTATTTTCTGCATAATACTTAGCTATATGTATTTTTAAAATATTTATCAAAATTTTTCTAACTCAAAACAACCCTGTTTTTCAGTGTCAGGCAACATCGGTCGACCGGCCCGGTCGACCGGCGCTGTGCCTGGACATGCACTGTTTGTGCATGTCCGTCGGTCGACCGGACCAGTCGACCGACAGAGAGCATTCTGCTCTCGGGAATTTTCGGTCGACCGGACCGGTCGACCGGAAGAAGGAAACTGTGTTTCCTCCTTTTGGGTCGGTCGACCGGACCGGTCGACCGGGAGCCAACGGCTACTTCCAGCTGGCCTGGCGGTCGACCGGACCGATCGACCGCCAAGCCTGCAAAATAGCAACGGCTCTTTCCTCTTTGGGATTTTCTGAAAATCTGTTTTCTTTTTCTGTTTTAACAGACTTTTGGAGAGTTGTTGGGGTGCTTTTGCAGGTTGAATTAGGTGAAAAGAAAATGTTTTTAACTTATTTTCAACCCTATAAATAGAGGAGAAGTCTCTCCTTCATACTACTTAGAAAAATTCCTCAAGTTTTGTAGTTTTCAAAAGAGAAAAGAAAAATAGTTTGAAGCTTTCAATTCCCACTCTTTCAAGATTGTTTTTCAGTTGTGTTTGATTCTCTATATCACTCTACAACTGAAGTTTTCTCACCACACTTTATAGAGCCAAAAATCCTATACTCATTCTATAGTGAAGTTGTAAATTAAAGTGAGAGTGTTTGTAAAAGATTGAGAAAAAGTGTAGTGATCAAGTTGTGATCACTTTGTTCTTGTAATTCCTTCTTGTGGAGCAACCTCTTCGGTAGAGGTCCTTTGTATTCGGTGGAGCTCGGTGCTCGGTTTTCGGTAGACCAATTGTAAAGGCATCCTCGGTGGATAGTGGAAACCCTTCACGGAGGTGAAGGCGGGGACTAGAGCAAGTGTGCTCGAACCTCGAAACAAATCATCTTGTTTGCGATTGCCTTTGCGTTATTCTTGCTTTACATTTCTCTTGCTTTATATTGTCTTGAATTATTTGCTTGAGAACTAACCCTCTACTTGTGCAATCTTGTCTTGTTTACATTACTTGCTATACTTGTTGTGTTACATTGTGTGCATCTCATTTCTCATCATCATACTTGGCATTGATCGATCACACCTCAATACAACACGATTGCATTGCGCACCTCTAACCCATATCTAGGGGAATTGGGAGGAAGGAGTTCAGAACCTCGCAAGGGGTATTCGGCTCTTAGTCGTGTTTTGAGAGATCGTTGCATCACTCATTTAATTAAAAGTTTAAAAAGATCATTAGATTAGCATTCACACCTATTCACCCCCCTCTAGGTGTTTTTCAGTCATCACTATGGATCTTCTGACGGTTAAGACAAGGTCACCTTTCTTGAAAGTTCACTCTTTGACTTTCTTGTTGAAGACTCTGTAAATTCGAGCTTGATAGTGTTTGATTTGCTGTTGAGCTTGCAGGGGTTTATCGTGTAAAACCTCCAGCATCTGGAGTCACAGTCGATGCTTCTCCTCGTTTGTCATCTCCGTTGTCAAGGCAACGCATAGAGATGGGATCTGAATTTCTAATGGGAGTACAGCTTCACACCCATATACCAAAGAGAATGGTGTAGCTTTCGTCGGGGTTCGCACTGTTGTGCGATAAGCCCATAAGCATTCTCCTAATTTGTGTTGGCCCAAAGTTATAATCACCTAGTTTTAGAGTTTTGATGATCACAAAACATATATAGTTATTTGTACTAATTTAGTTTAAGTGTTTTAAGATTATTTCAGGGTTCTTAGGTTTTAAGTCCCTAAAGGAAGGTGGTGTTGACTCAAGATGACTCAAATACGGGATCAAGAATTTAAGTAACTCAACGATGCAAATGGAAAAGCCTGATTGAAGATCTTGTAGTCTCCTAGACCCCTGTACACTTTTAGTATGTTAAAGAGTAAGGATATGATAAACGTGCTCAAGAAGTTACACACACAAAATACTCTTTTCAAAATTACAAGTTTTTGGTAGTATTGGTTTTGTCGCACAAGTTTAGAACATGAATTTTATCTCCTATACCACGCTTCTTAACCCTCAAACCAATGAAAATTATTTTAAAAATATTTTCATATCAAAAAATCTATTTATATCCTATTTCAGGCCTTAACGGTTGATCGTCACTGTTTCAGGCCAACTCGGTCGATTGACCATCGACCGGACCTTATGGCCGTGGATGTGCACGCTGTGCACGTCGGTCGACCGGGGCGATCGACCATCAACCCCTGCGGTCGACCGACTGGTCAACCGACTATAAGCCACTAACTCTCGGTTTGTGCCGGACGATCGGCAGTTCAAAAATCTTTTTTTAAAATACCTGGCGGGCGACTGGGCGGTCGACCGGAGCCACGGCTACTTTCCAAGTAGTCTGCTGGTCGACCGGCCGGTGTCCAGACTGACACCAACGGCTCTATTTTGGATCTGTTTTGTTTTTTTATGGGTTCCAATGGCTATTTCTTGTTCCCAAGTGGCTAAACTCACCCCTAATGGCCTGGTAATACTTATGAATGATATTTATCCTTTCGCTATAAATAGGGGTCATGGATCTTTAGTTCTCTACAAGAAAAATATCCAAGTTTCAAGTCTTTTCAAGAGAAGAAGTGTTCCATTGCTTTTCATTTTCAAAGTTCTTTCTATTGCAAAATTTTTCAGTTGGTTTTTAAGTTTTCTAAACTCTTACTGTTGAAATTTTTCTCTCACTTTACTTCTTGAGCCAAAAATCATACTTCACTCTATAAGAAGTTGTAAGAGAGTGTTTGTGGTCCTTCTAGATCACCAAGAGTATTCCTTTGAGTTGTGGTTCCTCTTGTGTGAGGATAGTATTGTTAGAGTTGGGTATTCCGGTCTTGTGTAGACCAATTGTAATCTCTTGGGTGTACGATTTCTGTGTGAAAGTTTCCTTTGTGGATTTAGTGAAAATCCTTCATACTGGTGAAGGCGGGGACGTAGAGCAGTGACACGAACCTCAAAAGAAATTCTCCTGTGTTTGCGATTGATTTTCTTTTGCTCTTTGTTGCTTTACATTCTTGTACTTGTGCTACTTCTTGCCTTGTTTTCATTATTGCACTCAATTCATCTTCTTGCATTTTCAGTCTTTACTCATATCAACAAGGAAGCAATTAAGCACCTCAACTCATAATTTAGAGAAATCAAAGAGGAGAAGTTCTAGAGCCCTTCACGGGGAATTTGGTTTCAATTTCTTATTTTGAGTGACCGCTTGCATCATATATCTTAACTTGTTTTTAAAATTGCATTTGATTAGCATAACACCTATTCACCCCCTCTAGGTGTTTTTCAATTAGTATCAGAGCTTTGGTCTCTATGTTCTTGGCTTAACATCCTTAGAGAGATCCTTAATTGCTAATCATCATTTTCATATTTCATCCTCATACACTTTAGTAAAGATGGCCGAAGGTATTAAGACGCCACTCAAGTTTGATGGCCTTAATTTTCCCACATGGAAGGTTAAGATGACCGTATTTTTGCAATCCTTAGGAAGCTGAGTTGCAAAGGCGGTGACTAAATCTTTTAGCGCACCCCTTGGTGATGAAGACACTTAGTCCGATATTGCTACGAAAGAGTTTGACGCAAATGTTAGGGCACACTATGCCTTGCTTCAAGTTTTTAATGATGATGACATTGATAGAGTCATACATTACAAATCCACATATGAGATTTGGACTCACCTTTTAGTCACTCATGAGGGAACATCAAAAGTTAATAGGGCTAAAGTTAATCTCTTACGTTCCCAATATGAAAATTTTACCATAAAAGAAAATGACATGAAAGAAAATGAATCTATTGATGATATGGTCACTAAATTTACAAAAATAACTAATGGCTTGCTTCTTTAGGTGACGGCATTGACAAAGATCAAAATGTGAGGAAGATCATTCGTGCACTCCCTCCATCTTGGGAAGTCAAAGCTACAACCTTGAAGGAGCTCAATGACAAGGAGGAAATGGAGCTCATTGGTCTCACTGGGAACCTCAAGACCCATGAGATAGAGAGAAAAGCTAGAGAAGAAATGACTCCTCTAAAGAAGAAAGCAATCGCTTTCAAAAGCTCTTCCACCTACTCCGACGAAGATGATGAAGAAGAGGATGATGAAGATCTCTCTCTTCTTGTGAAGAATGTTCGAAGAATGTACAACAAAGAAAAATTTCAAAATAGAAGAAGATGGCAAGGAAAGGAAGAAAAGAAAATCATTTGCTTCAATTGTCGGAAGCCGGGGCACATTGTTGCGGAGTATCCAAAAATAAGAGCAAACCCTCCACTTCTAAGAAGCCATACAAGAAGAAGACTTTAAAGGCTACTTAGGATTCAGAGAGTGAATTCGAAGAAGAAGTTGACACGGCTCATATGTGTTTCATGGCTAATGAAAACACAAATAAGGTAATCCCCGAATCATCTATCGAAGATTGTGAATTATCCATGGATTAATTAGGAGAAGCTTTTAAAGAATTATCTCATAATTATGATTTTCTTAAAAAGAAATATTTAAAAATGAAAAAGGAAAATGAAACTCTTAACCATAAAATTTTCTTGCTCACAAAAGAAAAGGATGAATTGTTTTCAACTCTCACTTCCACTCAAAAAGATTTTAATGCTTATAAGATTTCTCGATAGATAAAGATGAGATTTTCATGCTAAAGAATAAAATTAACTCTTTGGGAGAAGTTTTAAAGAAATGTGAATTTGATAAATCTAGATTGGAGGCTATGTTTTCTAAGAAACATATCCCAAAGAAACAAACTCATGCTACACACACCCATGCTCACAAGTCACAACATTTGCACACTCATCATGCCACACATGTGCACAAACCAAACATTCACACTCCACATACTCATCATGCATTCATGTATGATAAAATTTATGCATGCACTTATTGTGGCCAAAAGGGTGACTTAGCTAAATTTTATTTTGATAGAATAAATGCCTCAAATAATCATGTTTGGGTTCGTAATGCTAACATTAAAGGACCTAAGAAAATTTGGGTACCAAAGTCAACGATTATGTTACATGATGTAGATACACTCCAAAGCTCAAAGACGTAGGGAGCAGTGGTATCTTGATAGTTGTTGCTCAAGGCACATGAAATAGGATATTAACAACTTTGCAAGCCTATCAAGATACCATGAAGGTGGCACCGTCACCTTCGGAGATGATTCCAAAGGAAAGATTGTTGGTATAAGTAACATTAGACTTAGTTCATCTCCTATGATTGAAAATGTTGCTTTAGTTGATGGCCTCAAGCATAATCTCTTGAGTGTTAGTCAACTTTGTGATAAAGGTTTTAATGTGATTTTTGATGACTTAGCTTGTAATGTTTTGATAGACAAACTAATGCATGTATACTTTTCGAATTTCGTGAAAATAATGTATACATGATTGATATGTCTAATATGCAATGAATGCAACTTGTTTGAATGCCTTCAATGATGACTCTTGGTTGTGGCATAGGAGACTAGGCCATATTTCGTTTGACCATTTATCTAGAATAAACAATAAGGACACGGTGAAAGGTATTCAAACATATTTCATTTGAAGATAGAAACTGATTATTTTTCAATTTTAAACTCTTATTTTTTAATAATTTATACTTTTCTAATAAATTCTCACAAAACATAGAAGTTCATTATTCAACATGTGCGCATCCTCATTAGACACACTAATATTATCATTAAGACCAGATTATGAGGTTACCACAAGGAGTCATTCTCTTGGACCATGAAGCAAGCTTGATCAGGATCATCTTCACTTGATTCTTTCCTCACTTTGGAATTTGTCTTTAAGAGAAATCAATATGTTCCATACTACAAAAGTAGAATCAAGATTAGTAATTTTAGATAAATAATTATTATTTAGGGCTAGATTTAAAGCATGGATAGCTTTTACATTAGCCTAAAGACATTTGCCATTCAATAAATTTAATTCTTTAGTGATGGCAATATACACATTCCTTCTAAGGGATTGAAGATAGAAACATATCTTAATCTTTCAAATTTGAAAGTTAAGAATATCAACATAGGTAGATCAAGAAAATCCATGTGTGTATAAATAAGAATGTGGTTAACAAAATAAGGATCACTCCTTGGTGGTTGATTAATCTCTAAATTACATATTTCATACCACATCTTCATATTTACTTAATATTAAATCCTGTTAATAATATCTCTCTTGCATGTTTCTAGGTCCATGGCATGAAATGAAGAAAAAGACCTAAAATCACTACTTAATTGGTGATTCAAAGCCTAAAAAAATAGCCATTGACCTTGGAGGGTGGTTTTGTCAAAACTGGGGTCCCAAATCCGTATTCCAGAATATACAACCAACAAGGGGACAAGCGGGGGGCGCGCAGCAGGCGGCGTGCTTACGCAAAAACGTGGCATATTTCGCGTTTTCGCGGCAAAGATGTGGATCCGCGCACCGTGATTTGACGCGCGGCTCCGTACAGCGTCCCTGGTGCCCTAGTTCGCCTATATTTACCTTGGGATTTTCAGAACAGACCAAAAAGGAGTTTTAAGTAATCTTTAAGATAGTTTTTAGGGTTTTCTTCTCCATGTTATAGTTTTAGCGTAGTTTAGATTAGTTGTTCTTTCTTCTTCCTCTTTATATTTTTCATTTCTTGTGGATCTTATAATAGGAAAGAGAGTGATACATGGTTGAAAAGCAAGAGTGTTTGCAATGGAAGGTGACAATCTATGAAAGGTTCTCTCTTTACCTCTTCTTCTCTCTAACTCTTTTACAGCTTAGCTAATTTTCTCTCATGGCAACTAACTACTAACCACTAACTTGCTAACTTTTTACTTGATAATCTATATGAATCTAATAGCCTCTACTTGGCCTTGCTCTTGCAAGAGCCATTAATGGCTCATGATGATAGATCTAACACTCTAACATCCTAACTCTCTAATAAGCTAACATTACTTACTCTATGATTACTCTTGTTTAGTTTTGATAGTTTAAGTGTAGCTTGCACTTGTTTGTTGAGTTTGGATGTGATGAGTTATCTTATGGGTCATGCTTTGAAACGCTTTTGAACCAAGGACTAGTGATGGCTAAGGATACATGTGAGGCAACTATCACTAAGAGGTCAACATGATTAGTGGAGCCATTAGTAGTTAGTAGCCATGAGTTTCCTTTCTCTTTTATTTTATTTTAGATATACAAACAAAAATCACAAAACCATTTCTTCTATGTTTCCTACTTCTTCGTGTTTCACTATACTCTTCTCTTTTCATCCTTTAGTTTTTTTTCTTTGATTCTTTAAAAAGTTGAAGAAACTTTAACACACATGTAAGCATTCTGGTAAAACTTCTATCGCTTACCGTCCCTGTGGATTCGACTCGTTTAGCCTCTATGCTATAATGGAAGTATCGAGGAAGCCAAAGCACGCACTTTTAACTATTGATTTCAAAACATACACTTTTTGTGCATAGTTTTTCTCTAATCAAATTTTGACATCGTTGCCGGGGATGAGAACGGTTTGTTTTTTCATTTTTATTAACTTTTCTTCTTTGTTTTTTAGTGTGCAGGTTAAATTTTTAGCATTGTAGAAGTCCACACTTGCCTTTGTGTGGTTGGGTAAATTCTTATATATTCTTATATTCTGCTCCTAGTGGTTATTTATAATACCTGTGTACTGTAATAATTGGGCTCTTCTCTCTGCTGGCTTTATGGTCTATTTATAGGCAAGAAACCCTAGTCCCAACGAATTATAGCCATAGACGAAATCGCGAGGCCAACGACTAGGATACTGCTGCATTTTTGCAGCTTTTGTCACGAAAATGCGACAAAAGCTTAGTCGTTGGGCCTGCGTCAGTGGCGATAGTCTAGCAGGGTATAGATGTCCTTAGAAGCTTCTATTCTTCTAGGAATATTATTTGAATGAGAGCAGAATGGGCTTCATCTTTTGGGCTAAAAAATGGGCCTGAATTAATTCCAAATAAATCGAATTTGGTGGGCTTCTTCTCTATTTGAGTCATGGACCTAATTTTTGCATAAAAATAGATAAGAGACCATTAAAAAGCATTTTTTAAAAAAATAGATTGGGCATGTAATGTAAAATATGCAAAATTGATGGCTAATCATACCCCCCCCCCCCCCACAATTATCTTTTGCTTGTCTCTGAGCAAAACAAGAAAAAAACTAAAAAGTAAACTAAGAATGTTATTACACCACTTTCGCAGGTGATGCGACTACACTGAGTATGTGCAGCAAACCTTTAAACCTTTAGGTTTCCCCTAGAGGAGAATTTATAGTCCCTTGAGGGTTTTCAGTGGATTACACTCACAAAATCCGTAAGGAAAGAAAATAAATGTTAGTATTTTGAAAACACATTTTGAAAGAGAGAAAGTTTTGAAATATTTTTGCAAAAATTTAAGCGATCTAAGGTCATAAGTTAACCTAAAATTATTCATCCTTAAACTTAGTCTATATGAAAGATCTTGTTATAAATCAAGTGTTTTCCATTAATTGAAACTGGGAAAAATTTTACAAATTTTTGAAGAGAAATTACAAGTAATAAAAAAAAGAAAATTACAAGAACTCTCTTTGGAGATTCTGGAGAAGTGTACTGATGGAAGTCTGGTCAGAGTGCGACCACATTGTTCTATTGACGATGCGAGTAATCGAGTCTCGAACTCTGATTATGCATGCATATTGCTCATTTTGTGTCACTTATGTCACATTTTCTTCTTTATTTTTAAATAAAATTCTGCTTTTTAATATATTTTTCATGTTCAGTGGTATGCAGTATAATTAACAAAGAAAATGGAGAGATTGATAGATTTATCTAATTAAATCTAAATAATTCAAAAGATCAAGCAAATCAAGGGGGTTAATTCAAATTCATAGGTTCTAGAAGTTATTTTATCTAAAAATTGGATATATCAGATAAGATAATATCATCTAATTTCAAGAGAAAAATGAATTGTTTGAAAATTCTATCAGTTTCGCTGAAAATAAATAGATATCTTATCAATTCTAGAAGATAATCTGAAAATCCAAGAGGATAAATGGATAGAGAAGACCAACGGATGAGATGAAGCAATTTAAATTTTGGTATCAGAGCCAGGTTTACTCCAAAAGGGCCTAGTTCATACCGGTGACTTAACACAAGTTATATTTACACTGTAATATACATATAATATTCACACGATAATATTGAGTCCACTTGAAAATTGACGGTCCTTCCTTGAAAGTTCATATCTTTGATCTTTTGATATCCATGATTCCAACTCTTCTTCTAGAGTAATCTTGGTTCCATGCTAAATCTTATTCTTTTTGTCGCTTCTATTTTCCTAATTTTATCTCCTGAGTTGATCACTCCATGTTGAAGCTGGCAGCATAAATCAGAGCGCGCAACAGAAGCGTGATAGATTCATGATGCGTAGAGAAGATTTATAGAAGCTTGTATTTTCCCCCTTCATTTTGACTCTTTTAGCATTCCCTACCTTATTGAAATTTCGAGGACGAAATTTTTATAAGCTGGGTAGAATGTAATATCCCTAGTTTTAAAGTACTGTATTTCTAATTTTTTCTTTTCCTTTTCTCTGAGTACTTATTTTTCTTCTTTATTATTCTATTTATTATTATTAAGTAACTTGATTTATGACTTATAATTATTGTTAAAATTATAAATTATTTTAAGAGATTAAAATGGTAATTTGGATCATACATATTCTTACCATTATTACTTATTAATATTGTTATTACTTATTACTATTATTTCTATTATTATTCTTATTATTAATTGTTATTGTTAGTAGTAGTTATTTCTATTATTATTTTATTATTGATATTATTATTAATTACTCTGTTTAGTATTAATTGTGATTATTATTTTATTATGATTATTAGTTATTATTATAATTATTAGTATTATCATTATTATTGAAATTATTATTATTGTTGTTATTATTTATTATTAATGATGGTAGTATTTTTCCATTCCTTGATTCTTACCCATACCCGTTTCCATTTTCACTTCTTTGATCATAATCCAAACCCGAAACAGATAGCCCATAATCTACTTAAATCTTATTTAAACACACATCATAACAAATTTTAATTCAAATCCTAACCTACCTTATCCTATCTAAACTAAAACCATATACGTCTCTCTTTCATCTTCCGCACTTGCCACCCGAGCACCCTAGTGCCGAGCCCACACCCGGATCCCCTTGCTCTCTAGCAAACTTCTTCTTATCGAGATCCAGGCATGCCCCCCATGCCAAGCCACCATACCCCTCCACCAACAGCCCCTCCTCATCATCGCCAGTCTCCTTCTCCTCCGCTGGCGAGCCGCGACACATCAACGACCTCCTCGAAGCACGCAGCAACCCCTATCTCCTCCGCCTTTCTCCCTTGCTGCCCCCTGGATGGCTTCTCCTTGGTCGAGCCACCCCATGTCCTCTTGGCCGAGCCACCGCTGTGGTTGCACCATCCCCAGGCCGTGTCTCTTTTACAATGGTCGTTGTTGTTGGCCCAGAGGCTCTTCACTCTAATTTTGATGATGATTAACTCATGTAGTTATAGTTTACTAATAATCTTGTGATATTTAGTTTCAGATATTTGATCAAGTTATTAGTATGTGATTAGCTTCAACAAAAGTGTTTTGGAGCTTTCACATGTTGATTCAAGAGCTCAAGCGTCATGATCGCAACTAGTACTCGGTTGGAGTCAAGCTCGGTGGATCGGTTTTGGATCGAGTCGACTTGGAGAAGGAGTTCTACAAGAAAACCTCGGTTTGTTTAGTTTAAGATTATGTTTATATCATTGTAAAGATTAGATAGTGTTGATATGCTCAAGTTCACAACACACACACATGTTTTAATTTTATTGGTTTTGGTTTTCAGTTTAACTGATATTGGATTTCATATCAAAAATATAGATATAAATCTTTTTATGTATATAGGATTCTATCCATATACAATATACTTCAAAGTTGTTTCAATATGATGTTTTTGTTTTTACATGTGTTTTGGAGAAACGGTTTTCCCTTTTAAAAATCTAAAGTTTGGAAAATACGGTTTTTGTTTCAAAGGCAATTTTCATATCACAAAAATGGTTCAAATAGTTTGTAATATGTGTTGAATTTTAGTTACACATATTTGTATTTCTAAGAAAATAAAAGAACTTATTTTTGTGAAATTTATGTGATTTTATGGGATTTAATTGGTAATAAAAAGACAAGTTTTTTAATCCTTAAATCCTTGGCCAGATTGCTCTGGCGGTCGACCGCACCAAGAGCCGGTCGACCGCGCAGTCGACCGACTAAGAGCACCCCACTCTCGGGTGGGGGCCGGTCGACCGTTGGTTAGGCACGGTCGACCGGGCGGTCGACCGCAGGCACAATGGTCAGAAAAGTGACCGTTGGCCGGTCGACTTCCGGTCGACCGGAAGGGCAAAACTGCCCTTTCCTGCTGACAACGGGTAGATTTGTTTGTGGGCTATATATACCCACATCTATGAGCTGTTTTAGTTAACAATTTCAAGAGCAAAAATTCTCATCCTCTTAAGTGTTTTAACAGCAAGTTTTAAAAAAGTTTTGGGTTTAAAGATTTTATCTTTATTTGTTTTAAAGTGTTGGAAAATTCAAAAAAATAGTCTTTTGGAATTGGTTTTTGATCTAAATTCTATATCTATTTGGAGATTTTCCCAAGTGTTTTTCTTTGATTCAAACACTTTATTTTCTCACACTTGAGCTTATCTATCTATCATATCTATTAGGATCTATTTTTATGGGAAAATTGGTTTGTGGTTGTTGATACCACCAAGTATTGTAAACCCTCCTTTCTTTGAGATATCCTTCTAGTGACAAGTGATTGTGTTGATATCCCTCTTAGTGAAGAGGTGATTGTTGGAGTGGTGGCTTTGTGCCTTATCCCTCTTGTGTGAGGTTGATCTTGTTTGGCTAGGTGCCCATCCCTCTAAGTGTAGAGGTGATTTATGTTGTGCTTTGCCTCTTGTGTAGAGGTTGTATTATTAGAGAGAGGAGTTGTGTACTCCCCGTTTGTATTACCCAAATCCTCAGTGGAGGATCCTTATGTGGGAAGTCCTATGTGGACGATATAGTGGAAATCCTTCTGTGTGAAGGCGGGGACGTAGAGCTGGGTGCTCGAACCTCAAAATATATCCTTGTGTTTGCGTTTGATCCACTCTCTCTCTCTTATATTGTGCATTGCATCGTATTATTCATTTCATATATATATATATATGCTTGGGTTTGTTGGTGTGCCATACTTGTGTTAAACCAAGAGAGTTTCATATAGCACCTCAACTCTTATTCAGAGGAATCAAGAGGAGTTAGTCCAGAGCCCTTCACCGGGAATTCGCCTACACTCTTTGGTTACACTAAGCGTGTTGCAAAGTTTTTAATTCCACATTATTTGTCATTAGATTAGCCTTACACCTATTCACCCCCCTCTAGGTGTACTTTCAATTGGTGTTAGAGACTACGCTCCTGATATTATATTTAACCACATAGGAGTGAAATCTTGGTTGCTAATCTAGTATTTGCATTTGCACACTTATTTGTTTACACTCACTCATGGATAATCCTCCCATGTTTGATGTATCTAAAATTGATATATGGAAGGTTAGGATGAGTTGGTATTTAAAAGCCATAGGTTGGCAAGTTTACCTTGCCGTTACCAAGGAATCTTATCTTGAAAATAGCAAGCATAAAAAGGCTAATGCACAAGCCATAAAGGCACTTAGAAAATCTCTTAGCAAAGAATATTTAAATATGGTTTCTCATTGTGATTCTTCTTTTGCAGTGTGGAACACTTTGACCTCTCCCGCGCTTCAAACGCCAAAATATGTGGAGGAGAAATCTAGTGGAAAAGAGTCCGATTAACGTTGCCTCATGGTCCAAGGGAATGACTCCCTTGAGGTATATTCGAATACTCAACTAGATGATAGTACTAGTTCTTCTTGTAATGAATGTATGGATGCACATGCTTTAAATAATGAACTAACTATAAATTGTGAAAATTTGATTTCGAAGTATAAAGTTTTGAAAAAGAATAGTTATACATTAAAAGAAGAAAATGAAAATTTATCTTCTAAACTTGATTTGGTTTTGCAAGAGAGGGATGAGCTTTCAAATGAAAAGGACTCATTGAAATCCCAACTTGACCTTGCCCTAAATGAAAATGAGATTTTGAAAAATAAAAATGATTGCAATAATATTTTGAAGCAAAATGAAATCTTGTCTTCAAAACTAGATTTTACTTTAAAAGAAAATGATTCTTTGAAAAATAAAATTATTTCTATTTCAAAAGAATTGGATTTGATTTCAAATAAACATTTTCTTTGAAAAATGATATTGATTCTCATGTTTGCCATGCTAGTATAGCTTCATCATCTAGCTTACCCATTGCATGCTCCACCTCTTCTTCAATTATTGAAAATGATATAACTATGCTAAAGAAGAGTGTTGATAGTTTGGGCTCCACTTTGAGCCAATGTGCTATGGATCACAAGAAGTTAAAATCTATGTTTCTCAAGAAACAAGCACCACATTTGCATGCACACCATTCACGACATACACATGCTTCTCATGCTCACACACATGACACTAGGTATGCTCCTGTGTACACTTGTACACATTGTGGACGTAAGGGCCACCTTGCAAAATTTTGTTATGATAGAGTACATAATGTAAATTTTGTAAATAAATTTGTTTGGGTTAGGAAAGGTGCTAACTCCCATGGACCCAATAGAGTATGGGTACCAAAATTCACTCCTATTGTATTTGATGTAGATGTGGGCTCTTACTTAACGTGAGAGATTAGTGCCTTGAGGTGAATGCGTTCCGAGCTAAACAGTGACTATTTTTGGATGCATCACTTTCAAGGGGAGTTTGGTGGGAGGACCACCTTGGTTTGGAGCCTAGAGATTTACCCTCATGGTTTTAGTAACGATCTCTAACTCCCATTTAGTTTACATGCATTTATATTATTGATTTTTAGCAAGTTTTGATTACTATGTTAAATGTCATGATAATTAGACTATTGACATACACGTATAGTATTTGAGATACACCATGTTTTTATGGACTCATCTTTTTGTGTTCTCATTATAGTTTAACTATTGTGTATATCATAGCTCTAACAACATGTGCTTTTACCTAATGATCATATTGATTTATGTCTCGTTTTATGCTTCATGTTTTGATTACATGTTTAGATATATTTTTCATTAAACTTGTGCATATGCTTGTACAACTAATGAGCCACAAATTGATTATTATATGTTTGTACTTGATTGCTCATTTGTACCCATTAGATGTACTAGTATAGCCTAGTTTTAATGATTCATACATTTTGACTTGTATTCCCTATTTTGTACATGTTTTCATTAATATGTGTTTAACTTCATGTATATGTTAATTTTGCCAAAACTATTGGATATACGTGTATACCCTTGAGTGATTTGCCTTTCATGCAAAATCTCATTATAGACTCAATTGTGTTACGATATGTATGTATGGCTTTAGTTTTGACAAAACATACATATGCCTTGAAGTTAGTATTGTTTTGATGAAAATTAAATTTTCATTTGTTTTAAGGAACTTCATATGAGTTTCATTGCCTATATTCATGATTATGCTTTTCACATGACTCTTGTACACTCACTTTAATTATGTTTACTCATTATATTATTTTATGAGTACTTTGTTGAGCTTTCAATATCTTGAGTGTCAATTTTGTGTTGAATGCATTTATCATGAATTATATGACTTGGTTTCATCTTTTGAAGAATCTATCACTAGTTATTTCAAACTATTTTAAACTAGTTCGTATTCTTCATTTTGGCAGAGTTTTCAAATATGCTAAACTTATTTTCAAACATATTTTTGAAAACCCCTACCCTTCTAAGGGCGGTTGGATGGGCGACCATGCCTTGTATGATCTTAATTGAAAATCTATTTAAATATGTGCATGAAAGGGAGGTAGCATGAGTTATACACTTGATCCTCATCATATTTTCAATTGGTATCCCAGTTGATATTTTCATATTTGCATACTCATCTTTGATTTTCTATATATGTATGCTTCAAAACTTTAAAAAAGTGTCAATTTCTATTGGTATTTACTTTTTCATACATATATATATATATATATGATTTGATTGTGCTTACTATATATTTACATCTTAAAGCACAAATTATGTTTATGCTAAGCTTGATTTACTCCTTAATGACTATTAGTTTTCAAATTGGTATTTTATACAAGCTTATGCATTATTTTCATTGGTATTTCATAAAGGGGGAGAAAACTTCATGTTTTTAGTTTTCAATCGATTGTATTTTCAATTAGTATCTTACTCCCACTCTTTATGATGAAAAATGACATTATTTGATATATTATTTTTCAATTGGTTTCCTATGCTCTTAATGAAAAATATTTTAATTTGAAAAATGCTAACATTTTCAATATTGGTATCAAAAATCTTAAATTGGCTTTATTCTAAAATTTGGTATCTTTATTACAAAATGAATTGTTTAACAAAATAGTTAGTTTATTTTTCAATTGGTATCATATTTCATTTTAAATTGGTATCTATATTAAGATGAGTTATGTTTACATAAAAATATTTGGCTTTCACTTTCAATTGATATCAAAATTACAAAATATTTTCATTTGGGACCAAAATTACAAGATGTTTACGATTGGTATTGTTTTAAGATACTTTCAATTGGTAATTATTTTGGTATATTGAACATGTGTTTATTTACAATTGGTATCAAGATTTACAATATACATACATATATTTCAATTGGTATCAAAACATACATTGTTTCATTTTCCATTGGTATCAAAGTTTACAAGATATTTTCAATTGGTATCTTTTGGTATTTGATATGTATTGCTTATATGCAAGGGGAGCTTAACATCTTCTTTATATATAGATTCATGTTGAGTGTATCTCATATTAAGGAGCTTGACCGCTCTTCTCTATGTCTTACACGTGTGTAGGAGGAGCTTCACATCTCCTTTTATACATTGTATATTATGCGTTATGTGATTAGGGTCTAGTCATCTCTTTTTCATGTAATGCATATATGCAGGAGAAGTTAACTTCACGTCTTTCCTCTTCATGAATGTATATCGCATATATGTATCTTTATTGTTTGTTTTATGCAAAAGGGGAGAACATTTTTTTTTATGCTCCTTTGTTGATTTTTGTTGTTTGACAAAAAGGAGTAGAATTTTTTTGAGTTTATTTTTACCCCTTTGTTGATGAATTGACAAAAAGTGGGAGAAGTATTTGAGTTTATATATGCATGCCTTTATATTTATTGTCTATGCATATTTGTTTTGTTTATGCAAAAATGAGGAAATAACCATTAGATATTAAATATTTGTGCTCATTTATGCATCTTTATGTTGAGTATTCATTGCATATATTTATTGTTTATTGTTATGCATGAGTTAAAGGGGAGCTTCTATGAAGCTTAACTTTAATCCATGCATATATAACTCCATGAGTTTTGTCATCATCAAAAAGGGGGAGATTGTTGGCTCAGAGGCCCTTCACTCTAGTTTTGATGATGATTAACTCATGTAGTTATAGTTTACTAATAATCTTGTGATATTTAGTTTCAGATATTTGATCAAGTTATTAGTAGGTGATTAGCTTCAACAAAGGTGTTTTAGAGCTTTCATATGTTGATTCAGGAGTTCAAGCGGCATGATCGCATCTAGTACTCGGTTGGAGTCAAGCTCGGTGGATCGGTTTTGGATCAAGTCGACTTGGAGAAGGAGTTCTACAAGAAGACCTCGGTTTGTTTAGTTTAAGATTATGTTTAGATCATTGTAAAGATTAGATAGTGTTGATATGCTTAAGTTCACAATACACACACATGTTTTAATTTTATTGGTTTTGGTTTTCAGTTTAACCGATATTGGATTTCATGTCAAAAACATAGATATAAATCTTTATATGTATATAGGATTCTATCCATATACAATATACTTAAAAGTTGTTTCAATATCATGTTTTTGATTTTACATGTGTTTTGGAGAAAACGGTTTTTCCTTTCAAAAATTCAAAGTATGCATATTAGACGACTATCGTTGATTTCGAGACAAACTGATTAGAGATCATTTAGCCAAATATTCACCTCGTAAGGAACAAGTGGTTAGGAAGTTAGAGTTAGATCCATCATCATGAGCCATCAATGGCTCTTGCAAGAGTAAGGTCAAAATGAGGCTATTAGATTCATGTGGATTATCAAATAAGAAGTTAGACTAGTTGGTGGTTAGTAGTTAGTTGCCATGAGAGAAAAGTTAGCTACACATGTAAAAGAGATTAGAGAGAAGAAAACAAAGATAAGGTAAGAGAGCACCTTTCATAGATTGTCACCTTCTATTACAAGTACTCTTGCTTCCCAGCATGTACCACTCTCTCCCTATTACAAGATCTACAAGAAATGAGAAATACAAGGGAGGAAGAAGAAGAACACTAACCTAAACTACCCTAACTACAAAATGGAAATGAAAACTACCCTAAAATTCTGCATATCTCCCTTCTGAAAACCCCGGGGGGTATTTATAGACACCAGGGAAGAGGGGGGCAGGGGACAAACCCAGGCCCAAAACGCGGCCGCGGCCGCTTTTAGACGTGAAAAGGGCGTACTTATTATGTGTATAAAGATGTATTTGATGTACCCTTTCTTGTCTCCGTTATAGCACAAGGCTATACCGAGTCGGATCTCAGGGAGAGCTCGCGATAGAAGCTTTAAACGTTAGGTTGTGAAGTGATAAAACTAGAAGTCTTCTCTTGATTATAAACTTAGTGATGCAAAAGAAACTAAAAGAAGATGGATATGTTCATGTGGAAGTGGAAAAGAAATCAAGAAGTGGATGTTGTACTCACAAGAAAAGAATAAGAAACTTAAAGAAAGTGATCCAAGACTAGATTACCTTGCTAGCTTGCCAAAGCTTACCAATCTCCTTGATAGCAAATGCTTTGCCTAATGTTGTCACTCCATAGGCTTAGAATTCCTCTCACATGTTGACCTAATTACTTTCTCATTTGCAAGATGGTGGTTTAACCATCGGAGAAGAGAAGATCATACACTTGCAAGATTAACAAAAGCAATCACCCATGAGTAGTGAAGTGGCTAAGCTAGTGGTAAACTAGTACATGGAATGAAAATTAGCTACAAGAAGCCATTAAAGAACTAAACAAAGCATTGAAGTAAATTGCATGAAATAAAGAAAGCAAGTAAGAAAGCATGTAAAGAAAGCAAGAAACTAGAATCAAACTCAAGTAGAGGAAAGGAGGATGGATCAATCCTTGTTGCTTCAAGTGTCACCCTTGATTACACAAGCTCTCTCCCTCACAATCACTCTCTTTTGTAATGAAATCTAGGGATAGAGAAGAGAGATCTAAAGAAAGAAAACTAGAGAAAAACAACTAAAAATTACAAACCCTAAACTAATCTCCTCTCTTCTCTGATCAGTCTCAGCTCGCAGGTCTTCATAGGGTATTTATAGGAGAAATGGGAAGCTTCCAGAGAGATGTTTGTTGCCACAAAATTCGGATCTCAACGGCCACTGTACGGCCGCGCCCAAGTCGCGCCCCGCGGCAAGATCTGGGCCGTTGGTCCAGATCTTTCTGGCACAGGTTGTTGCAAGTTAGTTTGGCCACGTGATATGGTTAGAATCTTGGTTTGTTGCGAGGATCTCTCTGGATCTGGATTGAGATTTGGCTTTATCCTTAATCTTGATTAATCACTTAATTAGTGTTAATTAAGTGATTATTTGAATATCTCTCCATTAGAATGGGTACCTGCAAATATGTAGAGAAGAGGAGTAAAAATCACATATTTATTTATAATATGCATGGGAGTTATGATGTAAAATATGCAATATTGGATACTAATCACACCCCCACACTTATTCGTTTGCTCGTCCCGAGCAAAAACAAAGAAAAGAAAATAAAATCCTAACTAACAATTTATTACACCACTTTCGCAGGTGACGCGATTGCACTGAGCATGTGCAACAAGCCGTTAAACCTCTAGGTTACCCTAGAGGAGGAGTGTTGTCTCCTGAGGGTTTTCAGCGGATTACACCCACAAAATCCATAAAGAAAGAAGACAAATGTTAGTATTTTGAAAACGCATTTTGAATAAGAGACATGTTTACGAACTATTTTTGCAAAAATATAAGTGATCCTAGGTCATAAGTCCACCTATAATCATTCTTCCTTAAACTTAGTCTCTATGCAAGATCTTGTTTTTAATTAAGGTAAGAATTCAAAATTGGATTGAATATTTTATCTTTCATAAAACCTAGATAATATGCACACCGTGTAAGTGAAGATTTCTGGGATTTCAACTCCAACCATCAAGCCATTTATTTATATATATTCTTTTTTCTTTTTCTTCCCTTAGTTTTATTAGGCTTTCTAATTCACCCATGTAGCGAGCCTATAACCGATGACTCCCAGACCAGATGGTTTTAGGGCACCAGATGAGAAAACATCCCTCGGGTTTAAGGTCTCGAGTAAAAAAGGCCACAAAACTAAGGGGGATTATTTATCACCGTTAGGCGTGAATAATCATGCTTCTTGAGGCACAATTATCCAGCTTAATAAGTGAAATCACCGTTAGGCGTGAGTAATTATGCTTCTTGAGGCACAATTTCCCAGCTTAATAGGTGATGCTTTATTTATATATATTTTTCTTTTTTTTTCTTTTATTTATATGGCATTTTTGTCTTTGTCTCCATCCCAAGAAATGTGTAAGTGTAAAGTGCATATTATCTAAGGCAAAAAATTCCAGATAATAATATCTCACCAATTTTACTTACTTATCCTATAATCTCAAACAAGATCTATTACTTCAACTAGGTTTAAGATGTCATAATTAAGGCTTTCTTAATTTCTAAGATACATCTTAATTTTCTTAAAAATAGAACAAAACTTTGTCTCTTATTTCAAAAAGTTTTTATTTTTTGTTTTTTTTTTTTTTTTTTTTCTAAAAGAAAGAAAATCTTTCACTCTAAGCAAGAAAATCAAGCAAGAGTTTGTCCTAGTCTATTATGCAATGCAAATACGTACCTTGCCTCCAGCACTCTTCAACAGTAAAAGTAAAGAATTGAAGAGACACGTGCCTAAAATGCAAGTGTCTAAACAATTTTTAACAATTATCACCCAACTTTTTACTGTTTTTTAATTAAGCAGGAATACAGTGAACAACACAGGATTTCAAGTATAGAAACAGCAGTATTTTTCAGAACCAGAGGCCCTGCAGAAATTTGGTGAGAAATTCTCTCAAAAGTGCCGCGTTTCCACTGGATATGCCGCGGGTCCGCGGCACTTCAGTGGAAGCCTGGTCTCTGCTTTCTTGAGCAGAGAGCCAGGTTCACTTAGATGTTACTGCAGTAAAGAATTTCCTGTTTTCTTCTCCTGTAACCTGCAACAGAGAAGAATAATAGTTTAGTACTTCACTTTAAACCAAAAAAATACGTCGCTCTCCCCGGCAACGGCGCCATTTTGTTTTAGACGTGAAAAGGGCGTACTTATTATGTGTATAAAGATGTATTTGATGTACCCTTTCTTGTCTCCGTTATAGCACAAGGCTATACCGAGTCGGATCTCAGGGAGAGCTCGCGATAGAAGCTTTAAACGTTAGGTTGTGAAGTGATAAAACTAGAAGTCTTCTCTTGATTATAAACTTAGTGATGCAAAAGAAACTAAAAGAAGATGGATATGTTCATGTGGAAGTGGAAAAGAAATCAAGAAGTGGATGTTGTACTCACAAGAAAAGAATAAGAAACTTAAAGAAAGTGATCCAAGACTAGATTACCTTGCTAGCTTGCCAAAGCTTACCAATCTCCTTGATAGCAAATGCTTTGCCTAATGTTGTCACTCCATAGGCTTAGAATTCCTCTCACATGTTGACCTAATTACTTTCTCATTTGCAAGATGGTGGTTTAACCATCGGAGAAGAGAAGATCATACACTTGCAAGATTAACAAAAGCAATCACCCATGAGTAGTGAAGTGGCTCTTGATTATAAACTTAGTGATGCAAAAGAAACTAAAAGAAGATGGATATGTTCATGGTGGAAGTGGAAAAGAAATCAAGGAGTGATGTGGATGTTGTATTCACAAGAAAAGAATAAGAAACTTAAAGAAAGTGATCCAAGACTAGATTACCTTGCTAGCTTGCCAAAGCTTACCAATCTCCTTGATAATGAAAGCTTTGCCTAATGTTGTCACTCCATAGGCTTAGAATTCCTCTCACATGTTGACCTAATTACTTTCTCATTTGCAAGATGGTGGTTTAACCATCGGAGAAGAGAAGATCATACACTTGCAAGATTAACAAAAGCAATCACCCATGAGTAGTGAAGTGGCTAAGCTAGTGGTAAACTAGTACATGGAATGAAAATTAGCTACAAGAAGCCATTAAAGAACTAAACAAAGCATTGAAGTAAATTGCATGAAATAAAGAAAGCAAGTAAGAAAGCATGTAAAGAAAGCAAGAAACTAGAATCAAACTCAAGTAGAGGAAAGGAGGATGGATCAATCCTTGTTGCTTCAAGTGTCACCCTTGATTACACAAGCTCTCTCCCTCACAATCACTCTCTTTTGTAATGAAATCTAGGGATAGAGAAGAGAGATCTAAAGAAAGAAAACTAGAGAAAAACAACTAAAAATTACAAACCCTAAACTAATCTCCTCTCTTCTCTGATCAGTCTCAGCTCGCAGGTCTTCATAGGGTATTTATAGGAGAAATGGGAAGCTTCCAGAGAGATGTTTGTTGCCACAAAATTCGGATCTCAACGGCCACTGTACGGCCGCGCCCAAGTCGCGCCCCGCGGCAAGATCTGGGCCGTTGGTCCAGATCTTTCTGGTACAGGTTGTTGCAAGTTAGTTTGGCCACGTGGTATGGTTAGAATCTTGGTTTGTTGCGAGGATCTCTTTGGATCTGGATTGAGATTTGGCTTTATCCTTAATCTTGATTAATCACTTAATTAGTGTTAATTAAGTGATTATTTGAATATCTCTCCATTAGAATGGGTACCTGCAAATATGTAGAGAAGAGGAGTAAAAATCACATATTTATTTATAATATGCATGGGAGTTATGATGTAAAATATGCAATATTGGATACTAATCAGCCGCGGCTATCCTTGGGCGGCGCGCGCAGCGGCGCCTGCTGCGCGCTGCCCAGTTGTTCCCCTGTCGGCTTCTGCTTCTGGTTTCTGGTTTTGGGCTTCTAGTTTTGACAGAATCAGCCTCTTAGGTCAATGGCTATCTTAATAGGCCTTTAATCACTAATTAAATGGTGATTTTAGGGTCTTCTTCATTGTACACCATAGACCTAGAACCAAGCATGCAAAGCTTTATTAGCAGAATTTTATACCAAATAATATGCGGATGTGATAAAAATTATGCGAAATTAGAGACTAATCATATAGTGAAGATAAATGTGACGATAGATCTTTGTGTTTGGATGAAGTGTTTCAAGATGATTGGGATATACATGCACCTCTCAAGGGGAAAGTTAAATCATATTGTGAGGATATTTGTGAAGATGATGAGCCTCTATTTCTTGATATATTATTTAAAGATAAATGCGATCATAGTGGTGAGAAAACTTGTGTTATGTCTAGAGTTCCCTTTGAAAGAGGGAAGCTTGATTTAAGTATCTTCTCATTTAATGAACCAACTAATGATCAATCATTTGAAAACATAACTCAAGAACCTCAAATTGACAAAAGCTTTAAAAATCTCGTCGAAGATGAACTTAACTGTTTGAATGAATTATTAGGGATGCTTTGGTTAGTTACACACCTTTGAAAGAAATTATTAATTCAATTTTTGAGGAGATATATGAGGATGTGCTTAAAATTCTAGGTATTCATGTTGTGTATGCCCCAAAAGTGTTTTTTGATGACGATGATTAATTTATGAAGAGTGGTAGAGGAAGAAGAGTAGAAGGAAATTGAGAAAATTGAGGAACAAATTAGAGAGGATGAACAATAAAATAACAAAAATATTGGTCTCCTCATTGTGCCCTATAAAGAGAACCCATTGGAATGACGGGAAACGAGCAGAGGGATGAATCCTAAAAAGATCTAGGTGAGGGAGATGCATGTTGTTGTACATATATTTGTATATTATTATTTATCTCTTTTTACACTTTACTTCATGCATTTCAATCCTACATTGGGGACAATGCTTGAGATAAGTATGGAGGAGGGTATTAACCTTAATTTCAAAACAATAAAAAAATATTTATTTTAACATAGATTATTAACTAACTGTAGGTTGCTGTTAACATAACTCACTAACCTTAGGTTATTAACTTAACAAAAATAAAAAGAAAAAATAATAAAACTTAAAACAATAAAATATAAAAATTATAAAAAAATATAGTTGAAAAAGGAGACAATATTTTGACTTATCTTTTGAAAGAAATCCAAGTTAATCTTAAGAATTAGGAAAATCATGATTAGGATTTCTAAAAAATTAGTCAAAATAAAATAAATTGTTGGATTTTTTTGGGTATAGGAGGGAAATTTGAATAATTAATTAGTCTTGATTTTTACCTTAATGAAATGTACATACCTAATACACTTACACATCTAGGATTCTAAGACAAAGACTCTTGTGCCTTATAAAAAAAAATATAACAATATAAATAAAAAATTCACTAATTAAGCTGGATACATGTGCCTCAAGAAGCATAAGTATTCACGCCTAAAGGTGATTTTATAAATAAAGTCCTTAGTTTTGTGGCCCAGTTCACTCGAATCCTTAAGTCCGTAGGGGTGTTTTCTCACCCGGTGCCCTAAAACTGACCAGTTTGGGAGCCACCGACCTTGGCTCGCTACATGGGTGAATTAGAAAGCCTAAGAAAGCTAAGAAATATTATCTATATATGTACTAACACATCTAATAGTCAATTAGTTAGGTATGAGAGCCTCAAGAAGCCTTGATACTTATACAAAAGAAAATTAGATGAGTTATATATATTAATATATATATATATATATATATATATAATATAATAAAGAAGCATGGGAGTCCAAGTTAAAGAATCCCTAGTAAAGATTCACGTTCACAAGGATGCATATGACTTAGGGTGACAAAAGAGACTATATAAAAATTTAATTTTAATCCTTACCTAAAATTAATAACAAATTATTGCATAGAGATTAAGTTCAAAAATGAATAAAAATGATAATTCTAAAACTTATAGATTGCTTAGTTTCTTCATACATATTCAAATATTTCTCTCCTTTTTCAAAATAAAAAAAAATTAATCACTAATATTTTCTTCTTCTTTATGGATTTTGTGGATGTAATTCACTGAAAACCCTCACGAGACAACACTCGTCCTTTAGGGGTAACCTAGAGGTTTAACGGTTTGTTGCATGTGCTAAGTGCAACCGTGATTCCTACGAAAGTGAGTTAGAATAGGTCAGTTTTTTTCCTTTATTTATTTTTACTCGAGGACCAGCAAAAAGATAAGTGTGAGGATGTGATAGGTAGTCAAAATTGTATATTTATCATCATATTTCTTTACTTATTCTTTTATAAAGCACTGCTACGTAACGTTTTATTGTTTTGTGTTGTGCAGGTCTTGAGTAATTAAAGAATAAATAAATGAAACCCACAAGCCCAAAAAGCCCACAAGCCCACATGCATGATTTATTTAAGTAATTTAGAAGCTTCTATCTTATCTAACCTAATCTAAACATGGATTTTAAATTATTAATTTAAAATCTAGGGGAGGAGGAGGAAGGATAAAGTGGGACTCCTAATTGCTATTCAAATATAGAGAAGGAATGATAAAGTGGGACTCCTAATTGCTATTCAAATATAGAGAAGGAAGGATGAAGTGGGACTCCTAATTGCTATTCAAATCTAGAGGAGGAGAAAGATAGAACAAGATGAATCATCATCATAATTAAACATAGAGATGAACTTCTATTTAAATCAGGTTGCTTGCACCACAAGTTGAAGATAAAGGAGAGAAAATCTAAATTTAATTCGGATTCAGACTGGACATTCTTTAGTATTTCAATCGTAACTTTCTCTATCGAAACTCAAATTTGATGATTCAAGATCTTTCAGAAAGAAGACTTGAAGGACTACAACTCTTATGTTGATTACACTTTCTAATTCAGTCGGCTGATAAGCCATATTCAGCAATCAATAGGATAACAAGTTGCAGGTCAGAATTGAATTTCTACGGATAAGTCAAAACAAGTTTGGAGATAAAAGAAGAATTCAAATTCAATAATATTTTGCTCCTCCTATCTTCATACGCTTCTTATCCCTCTGGCTTTCTCCTATAAATGCCCCTGCAGAGCAACAGAGGAAGGGCAGCTCTTAGAAGCTCAAGTTTAGGTTTCCTTTAGATCTTTTTTCTTTCCGAATTTCTTGTATTATTTCATTTTTGTTATTTGGAGAAGAAGATTATTGAAGAAGGAGAATAGCTTTGTAATTGGCCGGTGACATCCAATAAAAAGGTTCTTTATTCTTTTTCTCTTCTTGCTTTGCAATTCAATTTAGTTTTCTGCTTTAGCTTATTTGTTTTTTTTTCTTCTTTTAATTTTGATGCAACTTTTCTTATTCAAAATAAAAATTGAAAATAAAAATAAAAATATGAATAACTAATTAAATTATAGTTTGCTAATCTCTCGATCAACCCCAGTTTAGTTTAAAAGATGAACTGATTGACATCTATGCTTGTTAGAAACCCTAGGATTAAATTGTGAATCAATAATTAAGTTTAACCAATTTGGGTTGCACTTTTTAAATGGTTATTCATGGTTTATATTTAAATACTTTATAGCATAATTTTAAGTGGACTTTTTTTATGCTATGCTTTGAAATTAAAATGAACTATAGTTTAATTTTAATTAGTGCACACTAATTAGGGTTTACAATATTTTTATTCATCTTGCTTGATTCTCAATCAAAACCCTAGGGTAGATAATTCTTCATGGATTCAATATGATGTTCACTTTTTAGACTAATACTTTAGTTGTGGTAGATGATTCGTGGACTATAATTCCTTCTGCTTAATTAAATCTATTTCTTACAATCAATATCTCTTTTTTCCAAGCTAACTGTTAGAGAAAATCATTCTGAAAAGCTTCCATCGCATCCTTTCCTGTGGATCGACCCGTCTAGCCCTTACTACGCGGTTATATTGAGACGAGACTAAGACTTTTTAACTCTAACTCATTCTTTATTATTTTTCTATCTCAATCAGTTTCATCTCACTTTTGGGACCTTCCAGGTACTCTCAAATTCGAGTATTTGGATTGAATTCTCGTCAGATTCACACCAATATCTAGATTCGATGTATCTTCTAAAAAATCTCTAGCTTGTCCTCCATGAAATCCATATTTAATTATGCGAAAATGGGTTTATTTAAGCTCTTATTACCCTTTTGCCCTTCTAGTCTTGATTATCTGCAAAGGAGACCAAAATACGGGTGAGAAGCGTTATTTTTATCATAAATCGGTTGAAAAATGCGATATAAAAATGTCGTTTTATAGACTAATCAGAGACCCCTGGCGGAGGCACTTATCCAGCTAGCTTAAGATTTATTTTCAACAATACCTTGATTCTTTCCATCTATCAGGAGATTTGCCTTGACCTTCTCTAACTGATTGAGGAGTGATTGGATCAAGGCAAATAACTGTCAAATATGTGATAAAGATTACATCAATCTCGTGCTAAGATTCAAATGGTCAAAAATGACCATATAAGCTCGCGGCTGAGCTCGCTCACAGCGGAGCTAAGGAAAGAGCTTCATGTGAAGCTAAGCTCAAGCGGAGCTACTGAACTATCTGCAAAGCTTGCAGCAAAGCTTAGCGAGGAGCTCTTCAGCAAAGTTGGAGGATAGCTTTCAATTGAGTTTTAAAGAGCCTCAAGCGAAGCTAGCAGATTAGCGAGTTGGATATTTAGCTTCCTAGATTTTCTTCAGAGGACTACAATTGGCTCACTGTCTACTTCACTAGATCAGTGGAGTTCAAATCACCTTCTTGTCCATCAGGGATGAACCGGTGTTCAGCCTATCTGTGATTTATCTTTTAGAAGTGTCGACAAGTTAGATATCGTTCGGACCGGTTGAAGTGCGGCCTGAGAATTTGTCTTTTTAGAATGTCAACAACTTCTTTGGTACTCACAAGCATCCTTCCACCTGACCAGATATTTGTGCTATGTGTTGCTTCAATCTAGTGATACTACCATGTACTAATTCCCACAATAATTATACTTCACAAGTTTTCTACTTCCACCAACAGGGGGTACCATGTTCTCATCCAATATCACGCTGCTTTTGAGCCATTCTGAGATTTAAAAATTGATATGTTAAATTAAATTTAAATTTAAGTAACTAAACTAACTACATCATATCTACTAAAATTAAATTAAATTTACATTATATATATCTACTAAATTAACTAAATTAAATAAAATTACTAAATTAGCTAACTTCACTGATCACATCTATTTAAAATAAATTAACTTTATATTTTGTTTATTAAATTAAATAAATTAACTTAAATTATTACATTAACTACTTTAATTACTAAATTAACTTTAAAGGGGGGGTTTAAAGAGAGGGAGGAAGAGAGAGGCGGGGGACAGAGAGATTAAGGGAGAGAGATAGGAGACTGGGAGAGAGAAGAGAGTGAGAGAGACTGAGAGAGACGAGGGATACATAGGGAGGGCATGAGACAGAGAGAGGAAGAGGGATCAAGAGACAGGGGAGGGATAAAAAGAGATCAGGAGATAGGAAGGGAGACAAAGAGACAGAGGGAGAATAAGAGAGGAGAGAAGGGAAAAAGATCGTGAGTAAATAAGAAGGGAGAGAGATCGACAGAGAGGGATGAAGATAGAGGGACAGAGGGAGACTGAGAGAGGGAGAGAGATCATGGGTGAGAGAGAGAGAGGAGAGAGATCGGGAGAGTGAGGGAGACTGAGAAAGAGAGAGACAGATCGAAAGTGAGAAAGAGAGAGAGGGGAGAGAGAGATCGGGAGAGAGATGGGGGAGAAAGATACCTGGGAAGCGCTGGCGGTAAGGCTTGTTGCGAGATCGGAGGCGAAGATGAGATCGTGGCGATTGGAGGCGTGATCACGCCAGAGGAGGCCGCTGCAAGTGCATTTTTTTTCCTCTTAAAATATGAAACTCATGGGTCAGCAATAGGATTTGACCGACTCAGCCATGACTCGGTCGTGCCTCAGCTAACTTGACCAAGTCAACCAGATTCATTTCATAACTCGGCCGATTGGCTGAGTCTTGGCCGAGTCGATCAAATTCCATCAACTCTTGCGGAACGGGTCTCGGTCTCGTCTCGTCTCGCCAACCTTCGTTCCGGATATGACTCGGCCGAGTTTTTGAACCTTGGATGAAACCCATCTTCATTAACCCGATAAGGATTAAGTTAGTGGGTTTAGGTCGGATCTTATTCAACCAAGCCGATTCGAACTTGATCTACTAGACCTGGTCCCATTAAAATGGCTCGATTCACTTTAGCCGAGAGATTTGAGTTGACTTGGCCTGACTCAATGAGTTGAGCTCAGTCTGACTCAGTTTAGATTCAGTTATGTTCTTCCGAAGGCCATTCTAAGCTCTTTTCAGAATCCGAATCTAGCTATTTTTGAAGCAGCAGATTCGTGGAGATCAGTATTACGCTCCTACAGCTTTCATATCCAGGTTCAAATTTTGGTATCTCCTAGGTAATCATTAAAGTTTCTATTTAATTATTTTTGTCTCCTACTTAAGATGGTTAGCTTCTTCAATCTATCGGAAGGTAGAACCTATTGACTCTTGCCCACTAAAATGTGAGTTTGTGTGAATCTGACCTTGAGTGAAAGCCTAAATTGATACTAATTGTGCAACTCAATTAACTTGAATTTGTGGTCACTTGAACTGATTTGAAATTTATTGTGTTAGAACGTTTAGTTTAATCATTGTCCCAATATTATATTTTCTTAATCATGTGTTAATCAACAAGGCTTAAAACTAGTGTTATTTGTTATTAATTTGATCTTTGATTCCTCCTGCATAGAATACATCTCACCTTAGAGTAGCTTGCATTCAGGATTAGTTAGGACTTGCATGCCAAGTAGAAGTGGTAAAAATTTTTCTGTAAGAGAAACCTCTGCACCAAGGGACTCTGACCTTAAGAATACACTTAACAAAATTATTGCTAGGATGAACCAGATAGACTGACAAATGCAAGTGTTTAGAAACCAGGCTGATGCCAATTGTAAAGATTTAGACACATAACTTGAAAGGCTAGAAACAAATAGAAGGAGAACCACAGTGGAAACGAGTCTCAAAATAACAGTAGGTTACCCAGGCATGTGTGGCTCAACCCTATAATACAGATGACCCAAATGCTGCTCAATATATTTATAATATCCTTATTCTATGATACCATATAAATAATAAGTAATAGTATTTTTAAAGTGTATACGTAAATTTTGTATTGATTGTTATTTCTTATCTTATGAGTTATATTATGAATTGTTATTAATATCTATTATTATTAATTATTTATTTGAGATTGTTATTAAGGTGTAGTTATTGTTATTACTATTATTATTTTTTGTATTTTTGCATGTGTATTATTATCTAGTCATTTCCCTCCCCCTTTCATTTCATTTTCATTTATTTTTTCCTAAATCCCACTACCCCAAACCCAATAGCCCATTAACCCGTTAGCCCACATCCATTACCCATTACCCAATATCTAATCCTAATAAATCAAATCCTAATAATTAAATCAAATCCTAACTAATCTAAACCCAAATCCCATCATAATCTTCCTTTTTCTCTCCTCATGCAGCCGCCCCCTCCTCTGGCTTGCGCAACCAAGCCCTCACACCCCCCCATTATGGCCGAGCTCGTGCCCTCTTGTGGCATCCAACCATAGCCCATGCAGCCCCGAGCCTAGGTTGAGCCTCACACCTTATGGCAGCTAACCAATACTATGCACAACTTTCCCTATGCACAACACCAGCCGAGATTCTCTCTCCTCCGTGCATCCTCCTTTGGCAACTTGATCTCCACCTCCTCGGCAGCACCTCATGCACCACCAACACCTGGACTGCACCTAGGTCAAGCTTATCTCTCCTCTTCATCCCCTTGGCCGAGATCCTCCTCGCGGCAGCCCTGAGTCCTCCTGGAAAACCTCGGTGAGCCCCGCAGCACCCCTCGATCTTTGTCGAGCCGCCGATGTTGCCTGCGAACTCCGCCGTGCCTGATCTTCTCATGATGTGCCTTCCCCTTGCCATGAGCACTCTTTCCCTCTCTCTCTCCGTGTGTTATTGTGTATACTGTGCATGTAGTGTGTGTCTTTGCATGGTTGTGTGTAATTGAATGATTATGTGTGTTTGGGTATAATTGTGGGAGTTAGATTGCATGTGCATGGTGAAGTGTGCGTGAGTGTGTTTATAATGTGCATGCATGTGTGTGTATTATTTATATTTGTATGTGTGTGTTGTGTATGTATGTATATATGTATGTTTATATGTGATTATGTACCTGTGTATTTATGTATACGTGTGTCTATGTGTGCATGGTTGCGTGTTGCAGCGGTTCAGACCCTATCGTGCGATCCGAACTCGGTGATGGGAGATTCAGATTATGCTCCTGATCTAATACACTAGCAATTTGAAGACCGACCCATGAGATGATTTGGAGATCCGAGTCGGTTAGAAAGTAAAGATCAAATGGCGATTCAGATCCAAAACCGCGTCATTTCATGTGAGTGTTTATTTTTTTGTACTGTTATCATTTATTTTTAGATGGTTCTTTATTTAATGTTTATCGATTTAAAATTGCATGAGTGTCTTAATAAATCCTGATTTAATAATTGACGTTATTAATGTGATCATCTTATCTATTATTTCATATGATTAGATTGTTTCGATTTTAATAAATTTAAGTGTTAGTCATCTTGATATGTTGTGCATAATATAGATCCATCAGATTTATTGAGATTGACGGTTGCTAGTAATCGATTCTGTTTATTTGTTGGGAGTTCAAATAAATATATAATAGATTTTCTATAGAAGATTATTACTACCATTTTGGGGAGGAGTAGACATGTTATAGACGATGAATTGGACATATTATTGATGGTTAACTTATGTGGAGTTAGTACTTTGTTACGAAGATGTGGCTATTCATATTTATCAATTTTTAAGATTATTTGATTTAACTGGATTTGTTTATAGTTAGATTGGTCAGTGTACTAAATGGCAACATAATTTGAGTTGAGGTTTGGGAGTATATCAGACTAATTAGAAAAGAAGATTTTATAGATATATAGTTAATTATTAGTCTTAGATGATTATAATGTCGGAGAGCTGAATATTTCGTAATGATAGATCAGATGTGTATTTAATGTTAATATATTTGAATTTTAGATCGTTATTAATATGTGAGTTATTTATCAGGTTTGATTTCTTTTATTCGATGATAATTTAGATGGGATCTTAGACTTAGACTTATCAGTAGACTCGATTGGAATAGAGTTGATCTTGGGTTGAGGAATAGGTGTTTGATTGGACTAGTCAAAACTAGTGGATTATACTTTTGCATATTCGATTAGTTACCTTGGATTTGGATCCTTTTGATTGAGCTTGATGATACTGAGGGTTGACTAATGATCTTGATTGGATGAGCTTGATGGAACTGAGGGTTGACTAATGATCTTGATTGGATGAGCTTTATGGAACTGAGGGTTGACCAAGGATCTTGATTCGATTTGGGCAACGATGACTATTTAGATATGGTGGACTATGTATTTATTTTAGATATTGAGACTTGTATACATCAATGATTTAGATGACAGACAAATTAATAACTTAGAGGATTAGAGTAGATTGGTCGCGATGAGAGAACTGATTATTGATTCATTGACGGTGGTTTACTGTACCTAATTACTTTGACACGGATTGATACTTGATGTTCATGATGATTGCATTGAGACTATAAGTTGATGAATCAAGTATTATTATATCCTAGTGTAGATGGATGAGATATTGATCAGTTCTAGATGAGACTGTCCATTTAGCAGTATCTGAACTTGTTATTGTATTAATTCAAGTTATTGAAATTACTAAAAAAATATTGTCATATCGTAACATATGTATTGTTCTATTATTCTACCGTTTACAAGGTGATATTGTCTTTTTGTTATTGTTACCATCATTGACATTGTTACTGTCACCATATAGTCCCAGTAATGTAAATAACATAAATATTGATTGTTTTAAGTAAATTAAATAATAATATAAATAGACAACTTACACCAGGATTGGAAAAATTGATAGAGGAGACAACATTTGTATTTTGGGTAGACCTAGGATAAAGGCTGCGCAACCGAGATACAGTTTCACTTCAAGATTTCGGGGGCTGACTGACATCCCATATTGTTTTCATTGTTATTGTTTTTGACTACCTGGCTGTAGGACCTGGTTCAACGTCAGGTGATTGGGTCGTGGTTTCAGGCATGTACGAAATCCAGAACCCACTTAAAACATAGATAATATCTCTATCTATTGATTTCAAAAACGTAGGACCCCAATTGATATGTGTAGTAGTGTAGTATGGGATGCGTCTAGTGTATATGGCAATTGGTGTTCGCTGACATAATTAATAATAATAAACTATCCATAATGTACTGTGACTGATTGTGTTCGCCCGATGCATGTATGTTATGTAGGACACCTGATGGTACATATGACCTGATTGTATACTTCACTATATCATTGACTGACTTTATTATTATTCATTTATATTTATCATGTTATTTCAGTCTTCTTTCCAATATATATCTTCATAGTCTACTTACACGTTATATGCACGTGCATCTTCCATTTATTCTTATACACTCATTGAGAAGTATCACTCCCTAGATTTGTACATTCAGGTACATGTATATTTCTTTTACTGAGTATGTATGAGATCATGTGTATCTGAAGAGTACGTAGTCTCTTTTGCCCCATCACTAGATTCCTTAGTACAGTTCTTTTCTTCCTTTTTATTCTGTTGACTTCCTTTGATCCTCTATATATATTGGACTCGATAGTGAAAGTACACCTAGAGGGGGGTGAATAGGTGTAAGGCTAATCTAGTGAACAATAATGATGAGTTAAAAACTTAATGCAACACACTTAGTGTAACCAAAGAGTGTAGCCTAATTTCCGGTGAAGGGCTCTGGGCTATCTCCTCTGAATTCCTCTAAATAAGAGTTAAGGTGCTATGTAAAGCTCTCTTGGTTTAACACAAGTATGGCACACAAACAACAATACCAAGCATATAAGTATGAATGAGAAATATGAATGATGCAAGGTACAATATAAAAGAGAGAGAGTTAGAGAAAGTGGATCAGACGCAAACACAAGGATATGTTTCGAGGTTCGAGCACACGGCTCTACGTCCCTGCCTTTACACAGAAGGATTTTCACTAACTCGTCCACATAGGACTTCCCACACAGGGAACCTCTACTGAGGATTGGGTAAATACAACCGGGAGTACACAACTCCTCTCTCAACAAATACAACCTCTACACTTAGAGGCAAGGCATTAAGCCAACACAATATCAACCTCACAAATGAGGGATAGGCACAAAACCAACACCAACAACAATCACATCACACTTGAGGGATTCCAACTCAATCTCCACCTCTCACTAGAGGGATAAAAACACCACTTCCACAATCACCTCTCACTACAGGGATATCAATACTATCACCTCTCACTAGAGGGATATCACAATAAATGGAAGGTTTACAACTTGATGGTCTCTCTCAACCACAAACCAATTCTTTCTCATAAAATAATGATCCTATAGATAGGATAGTTAGATAAGCTCAAGCGTGAGAAATAAAGAGTTTGGAAATCAAAAACACAAGAAAAACTCTTGGGAAAACTTCTAGAATATAATGGAAATGAAGATCAAAAATCGACCCCAAAGACTTCTCCTTTTCTTGATTTTTTCAACCCTTTAAAACAAATAAAGATAAAATCTTTAAACCCAAAACTCTTTTAAAAACTTGCTGTAAAACACTTGTAAATTTGAGAAATTTTGCTCTTGAAATTCTTGTTCAAAACTAGCCAAGGAATGGGGTATTTATAGCCCCAATCCAAATCTGCCCGTTGGCAGCTGGAAAGGACAGAAATGCCCTTCCAGTCGACCGCCTGGTCGACCGAGACTGGATACAGAGAGCAGAGCTCTCTGCCGGTCGACCGGCCCAGTCGACCGGGGCCATTTTCAGAGAGCAGAGCTTTATGGACGGTCGACCGGCCCACTAGCCCTGGCTGTGTGCACGTCCTGTGCACGTCGGTCGACCGGACCAGTCGACTGACTTCTGCTTCGGTCGACCGGCCCGGTCGACCGGCAGACAGCCAGTCCAGACTAATATAGGAGTTAAAAACTTGATGTTTTATTTTTAATTAAATCCCATAAAATCACATAAATTCCACAAAAATTAGTTCTTATTAGATCTTTGAAATACAAATATGTGTGACAAAAATTCAACACATATTTTAAACAATTTGAACCATTTTTTGAGATTGAAAATTTGCCTTAAACCAAATTTCATATTTTTCGAAACTAGGATTTTTGAAATGGAAATTCGATTTTTCTAAAACACATGTAAATACAAAAACATGATATTTAAACAACTTTTAAGCTTGTTGTATATGGATAGAATCCAATATACATGAAAGATATTATATCTATGTTTTTGACATTAAATTCAAAAATAAGTTTTGTTTAAATACAAAACTCCAAATACATGAATAGGCTTATCAAAATAAGTTTTTCTAAGTATATGAAGTATAGATGTATATAGATCAAATCTAATGTACATTAAACCATGTAAACTTGATTTGATTCTATCTATTCATGAAAACAATATATATGACAAACCAAAACCGGTTAAATCAAAAACTAAAACATGAAACTTTAAACTTGTGTGTGTATTGTGAACTTGAGCATATCACACTATCTAATCTTTACAATGAGATCTAAACAAACTATACTAAAATAAACTGATGTCTTCTTGTAGAACGCTGTCTCCAAGTCGACTCGATCTAAATATGATCCACCGAGCTTGACTCCAACCGAGTGCTAGATGTGAACTTGATGCTCGAGCTCTTAAATCACCATGTGAAAGCTCCAAAACACCTTTGTTGAAGCTAATCACCTACTAATATCTTGATCAAATATCTGAAACTAAATATCACAAGATTATTAGTAAACTATAACTACATGAGTTAATCATCATCAAAACTAGAGTGAAGGGCCTCCTGGGCCAACAATCTCCCCCTTTTTGATGATGACAAAACTCATAGAGTTATATATGTGTGGATTAAAATTAAGCTTTATAGAAGCTCCCCCTTAACTCATACATAGCAATAAACAATAAAGATATGTCATGAATGCTCAATATAGATATGCATAAACATGCATAACACAAGAAAATGAAGCAAACATGATCTTTTATACTAATAAAATAAACATACTTTTGATATCAATTTTAAAATAAAATGTTCTTAAAAAAAATGTTGCTCTTGATATCAATAAAAACTCTTAATACCAACAAAACAACAAAAGATGCTCTTGATATCAATACCAATAAGAGATGCTTTTGATACCAATGGTAAAAGATAACAAATTTAAACAAACATGCATATAAACAGCATATAAACAAACATGCATACATCAAACTCCAAAATATTTCTCCCTCTTTTTGTCAATTCATCAACAAAGGGGTGCAAACAATAAGGGGCATAAATAATATTTTTCTCCCTTTTTGCATAAATCAAAACAATAAAGGTATATATGCTATATACATTCATAAAGAGGAGAGACGTGAAGTTAACTCCCTATACATACATGCATTATATGAATAGTGATGACTAAACCCTAACCATATAAAGCATAATATGCAATGTATAAAAGGAGATGTGAAGCTCCTACTACACACGTATACTACATACCAAAGAAAGGTCAATCACTTCAATATGACATACAGTCAACATGAATCTATATATAGAGAAGATGTTAAGCTTCCCTTGCATATAGGCAATACAAATCAAAATATCATGATACCAATTGAAAAATATATCAGGTTAGCATGAAGGTATACGTCGTAACATCATGATACCAATTGAAAATAAACAAAACATTTTGAAGAAACCAACAAAAAATTTGATATCAATTGAAAAATATAAACATATCGGCAATCTTGATACCAATTGTAAAAATTAGTACCAATTGAAAATATTTTACACTTTTGATACTAATGAAAAACATAAACCAATCTTTTGGTTAAACAATAAAATCATTTTGCAATAGAGATACCAAATAGAGAATAATATCAATTTAAGATTCTTGATACCAATATTGAAAATGAAACATATACCAATTGAAAATAATTTTCATTAGGAGCATAGAATACCAAATGAAAACTAAGATATCATTTTTCAACATAAAGAGTGGGAGTAAGATACCAAAAGTAAACAAAACGATTGAAAGGTAAAACATGAATTTCTCCCCCTTTATGAAATATTAATGAAAACGACGCATAAGCTTGTATAAAATATCAATCTAAAAATAATTGTCATTAAGGACTAAATCAAACTTAGCATAACCAAATTTGTACTCAAAGTATAGAGATATAGTAAGCACAATCAAAACACATATATATGTATGAAAAGTTAAATACCAATCAAAATTGATACTATTTGAATTTGAAGCATACATATATAGAAATAAATATGAGTATACAAAATAAATATCAACTATACAAAATAAATATCAACTATGATACCAATTGAAAACACAATGAGAATCAAGTGTATAACTCATACTCCCTATCACCCATTTCATGCACATGTTTAAATAGATTTTCAATAATGCATACAAGGCATGGTCGCCCAACCAACCGCCCTTTGATGGTAGGGGTTTTCAAAATAAATTTGAAAATAAGTTTAGCATATTTAAAACTCTACCAAAATGAAGAATACAAACTAGTTTTATGATAAAATTGTAAACTAGCACGAAATCCTTCAAGTAAGGAATAAAACAAGAATATATTCCATGACACATGAAAATCACATAATCAACACTCAAAATCTATATAGCACAATAATACTCATGAAAATAAAGTCATGAGAAAACATCAAGTAATGTGAGTGTAAGAATCATGTAATCACAAATCATGAGAATAGGCAATAAGGCTCAATGTGAAATTCCTTTATAAACGAAAACACGAAAATCATTAAAATTTAATTTTCAATAATACAACTTCAAGGCATATGTACAAACTAGAGTATACATACATATCCAAATATGAACGAGTCCACAAAAATATATGCATGAAGGCAAGTGGCTCAAGGATGTATATGTATAACTATTAGTTTAGGCAAAATTGACATATACATGAAGCTAAAACATATCTTCATGAAACATGCACAAAAATAGGGAATACAAGTCAAAATATATGAATCATCAAAACTAGGCTATACTAGTACATCTAATGAGTACAAATGAGCAATCAAGTACAAACATTTAATAATCTATTTGTGGCTCATTAGTTGTACAAGTATATACTCAAGTTTTAATGAAAACTAACATCTAAACATGTAATCAAATCATGAAGCATATAAACAAAGCATAAATATGACCATTATATGAATGCACATGTTTAGAGTTATGATATACGTGATAGCTAAACTAAAGTGAGAACACAAAAGTAATAATCCATATGAACATGGGTGTAACTCAAATGCTAATCATGTATATCACTAATCTAATTATCATAGCATTTAACATAATAATCAAGAAACATCAAAACATGCTAAAATCAATAATGAAAAGCGTGTTAACATAAGTGGGAGTTAGAGATCGTTACCAAAATCAAGAGGGCACATCTCTATGTCTCCAAACCAAGGTGGTCCTCCCACCAAACTCTCCTTGAAAGTGATGCATCCAAAATAGTCACCATTAAGCTCGGAAGCATCCACCTCAAGGCACCATCACTCTCACGTCAAGTGAGAGCCCACACCTACATCAAATACCATAGGGGTGGATTTTGGTACCCAAACTCTATTGGGTCCATGGGGTTAGCTCCTTTCCTAACTCAAAGAAATCTATTTGCTAAATTTACATTATATACTCTATCATAACAAAACTTAGAAAGGTGGCCCTTACGTCCACAATGTGTACAAGTGTACACATGAGCATACAAAGTGTTATGAGTATGAACGTGAGGAGCATGTGTATGCCGTGCCGTGATTTGTGTGCATGCATATTTGAAAATTGTTTCTTTCGAAACATTGATTCCAACCGTGTGTGATTCATGACACATTGGCTCAAAGTAGAGCCCAAACAATCAACACTCTTCTTAAGCATACAAATATCATTTTCAATTATAGAAGAGGTGGTGCATGCAATAGGTATGTTAGATGATGAAGCTACACTAGCATGGCAAACATGTGAATCTATATCATTTTTAAAAGAAATGTTTTTCTTAGAAACTAAATCCAAATCCTTTGAAATTAAAACAATTTTCATTTTCAAAGATTCATTCTCTTTTATAACAAAATCAAGTTTTGAAGTTAAATCCTCATTTTTCTTCAAAACGACATTACAATCATTTTTTATTTTCAAAATCTTGTTTTCATTTAGGGTAAGATCAAGTTGGGATTTAAGTGAGTCCCTTTCATTAGAAATCTCTACCTTCTCTTGCAAAGACAAATCAAGTTTTGAACACAAATCCTTATTTTTTTGTTAAGTCCAAAACTTTTCTTTTTCAAATCTTTATATTTTACTAGCAATTTTTCACAAATAATAGAAAGTTCTTCATTCAAAGTATCGGCATCAACATAATCATCGCCGGAAGAACTAGCACAATCATCTAGTTGAGATTCCGAATATACCTCAAGGGAGTCATTCCCTTGGACCATGTAACAACGTTGTTCGGATTCTTCTCCTCTAGATTCTTTCTCCATAATGTTTGGCGTTTGATGCTCGGAGGAGGTCAAAGTGTTCCACACTGCAAAAGCGGAAATACAATGAGAAACCATACACAGATATTCTTTGTTTAATGTGCTTCTAAGTGCCGTTAGGGCTTATGCATTGGCCTCTATACGCTTGCTATTACCAAAATAGGATTTCTTAGTAGCGGCAAGAAAAACATTCAAACCTAGCGTTTTTAGGTACATGGACATTCTAGCCTTCCAAACAACAATGTTGGAAGTATCAAACATAGGTGGGGTCATGAGTCCATGAGTGTGTAAACAATATAAGTGTGCAAATTCAAAACTAGATTAGCAAAATCAAGATCTCACACCTAGGTAGTTAAACCTAATATCAGTAGCGTAGCCTCTGATACCAATTGAAAGTACACCTAGAGGGGGTGTGAATAGCTGTAAGGCTAATCTAGTGAACAATAATGATGAGTTAAAAACTTAATGCAACACACTTAGTGTAACTAAAGAGTGCAGCCGAATTCCCGGTGAAGGGCTCTGGACTATCTCCTCTGAATTCCTCTAAATAAGAGTTGAGGTGCTATGTAAAGCTCTCTTGGTTTAACACAAGTATGACACACAAACAAAATACCAAGCATATAAGTATGAATGAGCAATATGAATGATGCAAGGTACAATATAAAAGAGAAAGTTAGAGAAAGTGGATCAGACGCAAACACAAGGATATGTTTCGAGGTTCGATCACACAACTCTACATCCCTGCCTTCACACAGAAGGATTTCCACTAGCTCGTCTATACGGACTTCCCACACAGGGAACCTCCACTAAGGATTTGGGTAAATATAACCGGGAGTACACAGCTCCTCTCTCAATAAATACAACCTCTACACTTAGAGGCAAGGCACTAAGCTAACACAATATCAACCTCACAAATGAGGGATAGGCACAAAGCCAACACCAACAACAATCACCTCACACTTGAGGGATTCTAACTCAATCTCCACCTCTTACTAGAGGGATACAAACACCACTTCCACAATTACCTCTCACTGAGGGATATCAATACTATCACCTCTCACTAGAGGGATATCACAATAAATGGAAGGTTTACAACTTGGTGGTCTCTCTCAACCACAAGCCAATTCTTTCTCACCAAACAATGATCCTATAGATAGGATAGTTAGATAATCTCAAGTGTGAGAAATAAAGAGTTTGGAAATAAAAAACACAAAGAAAAACTCTTGGGAAAACTTCTAGAATATAATGGAAATGAAGTTAAAAAATCAATCCCAAAGACTTCTCCTTTTCTTGATTTTTCCAACCCTTTAAAACAAATAAAGATAAAATCTTTAAACCCAAAACTCTTTTAAAAACTTGCTGTAAAACATTTGTAAATGTGAGAAATTTTGCTCTTAAAATTCATTTTCAAAACTAGCCAAGGAATGGGGTATTTATAATCCCAATCCAAATCTGTCCATTGGCAGCTGGAAAGGACAGAATGCCCTTCCGATTGACCGCCCGGTCGACCGGCCACCGAGACTGGATACAGAGAGCAGAGCTCTCTGCCGGTCGACCGGCCCGATCGACCGGCCCAATCGACCGGGGCCATTTCCAGAGAGCAGAGCTCTCTGGACGGTCGACTGCCTGGTCGACTGGCCCACCATCCCTGGCTGTGTGCACGTCCTGTGCACGTCGGTCGACCAGACCGGTCGACCGACTTCTATTCCGGTCGACTGGCCCTGTTGACTGGCAGACAGCTAGTCCAGCCTAATATAGGATTTAAAAACTTGATGTTTTATCTTTAATTAAATCCCATAAAATCACATAAATTACACAAAAATCAGTTCTTATTAGACCTTCGAATATAAATATGTGTGACAAAAATTCAACACATATTTTAAACAATTTGAACCATTTTTGTGAGATTGAAAATTTACCTTAAACCAAAATCCGTATTTTCCGAAACTAGAATTTTTGAAATGAAAATCCAATTTTTTCAAAACACATGTAAATACAAAAATGTGATATTTAAACAACTTTTAAGCTTGTTGTATATGGATAGAATCCAATATACATGAAAGATATTATATCTATATTTTTGACATTAAATCCAACAATAAGTTTTGTTTAAATACAAAACTCCAAACACATGAATAGGCTTATCAAAATAAGTTTTTCTAAGTATATGAAGCATAGATGTATATAGATCAAATCTAATATACATTAAACCATGTAAACTTAATTTGATTCTATCTATTCATGAAAATCATATATATGACAAACCGAAATCGGTTAAATCAAAAATCAAAACATGAAACTTTAAACTTGTGTGTGTATTGTGAACTTGAGCATATAACACTATCTAATCTTTAAAATGAGATCTAAACAAACTATACTAAAATAAACTGATGTCTTCTTGTAGAACGCCGTCTCCAAGTCGACTCAATCCAAACATGTTCCACCGACCTTGACTCCAACCGAGTACTAGATGTGAACTTGACGCTCGAGCTCTTGAATCACCATGTGAAAGCTCCAAAACACCTTTGTTGAAGCTAATCACCTACAATATGTTGATCAAATATCTGAAACTAAATATCACAAAATTATTAGTAAACTATAACTAAATGAGTTAATCATCATCAAAACTAGAGTGAAGGGCCTCTGGCAACAGGTTGTTGTTTTGTTGATTATTCATAGAATAACATTATCATGTGTAGGATTTATATTTATATTGTTGTGGTTATTGTGGTTGTTATAGTTGATTTATATAGCTTGTTCAGGTCATTTTAGGCTTAGCGTGTATACGTGGGATATTCTCCTCGCGTATGTACGCCGTCGACTCTCATCGCGACTTCATTTTCACATGTTTTGGAAAGCGGGGCGTGACAATATCAAAGCCAAAAAAGTAGATGCTCATTGCTTCGACAGACATTTAGACCATCTAGCTTATATAGATTAGCAACTAGCTATGAACCGCTACTTTCATTGGTGTGACATGTTCGAGTCTAGAAAAATTTGATTTGCCATGATGAAGCTAACTGGACAAGCTAGACAATATTAAGAGAATCTTGAAAGGATGATGAGGTATAAAAGGGATGATTCAGTTAAAACTTGGGGAGGATATGAAAGAGGAGCTTCTGTTGAAATATGTTTCACCTTCCTTTAGTCAGTAGTTACTGGATAAGTGAAATGGGTTGACTTATGGAAACAAATCGATTAATAAATTGCTAGGTTTGATGAATACTTGAATGCGGTGCAATTAAGTTTCAATCTCCTAAACAGAGCCTATCTAGGTTTAGGTCAGATCTTAGGGATGATTAACACTGAAAGTTCATAGCTGAGGCATCACGACCCTTAGAACAGTCGTATCAGCTAATCATCGATTTAGATGAGTCTAGAGGATCTTACTTTCATCGAACTGATTCTAGGGATGGCTCTGAGACAACTGCTAGCAAATCTAGATTTAATTGATCATTTCATACCCTGAGCAGACCTGCCTCCAATTCCTCAAGTGTCAAACCAGTAGGTCCTTCTAGTGCAAAACCAACAACCTTTGAGAAAAGAACATCTAGTGAACCAATGAAGGTCAACTCGCATACCCAATGCTATAGATTCAAGGGTATGGACACTTTGTCATCTAGTGTCTGAGTCAAACCAAGAACATCTTAGTGAAAGTTTCCATTGAAGATGTAGAATAAGAAGAAGATGGTCTAGAAATGACCGTGCACGAACATGATAATGACTCGGATGCTTCTGCCGAAGATGGTGAATTCAATGGCTATATTAGAACTTTGGCAGTGATGAACCTAACTCCTAGTGAAGACATATCCCAATTAGGAGTAGTTAGGTGCACTCAAGCGCAACCTGAGCAAGTCAATGACTGGAGAAGAACTGTCATTATCCAAACATGCACAAAGATTGGGAACAAGACCTGCAAAGTGAATAGTAGATAGTGGCAGTTGCATCAATGTTGTTGCGTCAAAATTAATCACCATGTTAGAGATGAAACCTCTGAAGCATCCTAATTTCTATAAGTTCACATGGATCAACGCTACATCCATAGATGTTCAAAGAATATGTCAGATTCTTATTTAGTTTTCCCGTACACAGATAACGTGTGGTGTGACATACTTTCTATGAATGTTGGTCATATCATTTTGAGACGACCATTGTTGTTTGACTTAATGTGACCATATATGGACTAATTAACCAGTGCTCGTTTGTCCATAATGTCAAGAAGGTGAAGTTAATGCCAAATCAAGCTAAACCACCAACTTTGAAAAAGAAATTGATAAGAGTAAAGAAAAAGTAGAGACACTAGCTCTTAAAAAGAAAAGTGTTAAGGGCAAAGGGAATATGATAATGAACTTGATCAGTCACGATCAGATTGAGAAGAGCTTGAATAAAGGTTCAACTTTCTATGTACTTTGGCTCGAGAAGCTGAGCCAGAAATCGAGTTGCACATCGCATAACACATTAAACCAATTCTTGAAGAGTTTTTCAAAGTCCTCCCCAAGATCTGCCAGGTGAGTTGCCTCCTATGAGAGACATTAAACATGACATTGATCTAGTTTCAGTAGCAACTTTGTCAAACATGTCCCATTATAAGATGAACACTGCTGATCACACAGAATTACAATGGCAAGTAGAGAAGTTACTTGGCAAAGGGTTCATCAAAGAGAGGCTGAGCCCATGTGCAATTCTCACACTTTTGGCATCAAAGAAGGATGGCACATGGCACATGCGTGTAGATAGCCATGCAATCAATAAATTTTTGTCAAGTATCAGTTTTGCATTTTTCGTCTTGATGATATACTTGATTTGATGTCAGGTGTCATAATATTCTCTAAGATTGATCTTAAGAGTAGGTACCATTAAGTTAGAATTTGGCCAGGAGATGAATGTAAAACTGCATTTAAGACCAATGATAAGTTATATGAATGGTTAGTTATGCCCTTTGGACTATCCAATGCTCCTAATACCTTCACAGGAGTAATTAGTCAACTGTTTCGGTCATTTATCGATAAATTTGTGGTGATGTACTTTGATGATATACTGATTTATAGCCGAACTCTGGAGCAACATATGGACCATCTGAGGCAAGTCCTTCGCATACTCAGGCTGAGAAGTTCTATGCAAACCCAAAGAAGTGGGCTTTCTATATAGATAAAGTTATCTTCTTAGAATTTATGGTTATATATGAGGGAGTTTCTGTAGATCATGAGAAGGTGAAGGCAATCACCGAGTGGCCACAATCCCGGATGATTAGGAAAGTCAGGAGTTTTCACGGGATAACCACTTTCTACCATCGGTTCATAAAGAACTTTAGCGTTATTATGGCACCAATAATTGAATGCTTGAAGAATGAGAGATTTCAGTGGACTCATGCCGCCACCAATGTCTTTTAAGGAAGTGAAGAGGTTGATGACTGAAGCTCCTATTATGCGTCTACCAGATTTTTCAAAGGTATTTAAAGTAACATGCTACACATCAGGGATTGCGATAGATGGTGTACTGAGTCAGGAGAATCATTGTTGCCTATTCAACGAGAAGTTAAATGACGCCTAATAGCGATATTCCACATATGATGAAGAATTATATGCGATTATGTAGGTTTTGCACTACTGGAGATATTATCTGCTACTGCAAGAGTTTGTACCAGATCACGAGGGCTGAAATACCTCAACTCTCAAAAAAGGTTAAATGCAAGACATAACAAGTGGGTGAAATTCTTGTAGGGTTTCACATTTGTCCTTAAACGCAAATCGAGAGTTGATAACAAGGTCGCTGATGCGCTCAGCCAATGAGTGATGATTTTCGTAGCTATGAATGTAGAGTGACATGGTTCGAGAGATTAAGAGAGGACTATTAGTCATGTCCCGACTTTGAAGAAATATACGTCATGTTATGGGACGGTTCTGTTTGAGAGATAGATGGGTTTCTATTACAAGATGGAAATTTATTTAGATTTCGTAAGTTATGTATTCCCCGTACGTCCCTCAGGGATTTTCTCTCTTGGAAAATGCATGTTGGAGGTCTGGCTGTATACTTCAGTCAGAACAAGACAATTGAGGCTGTTGAGCTAGATTCTACTGGTCAAACTTAAAGAGAGATGTTGCTAAGTTCGTTAGTCAGTGTCGCACTTGTCGACTAGCTAAGCAACAAAAATAGGTTGTCACTCCTAACACTCCTCTCCCTGTACCCAGTTGCCCTTAGTAAGACGTGAGCTTAGATTTTATGCTAGGATTACCAAAAACACAGAAAATACATGACTCTATCCTAGTAGTAGTTGACATATTCTCCAAGGTGGCTCACTGTATTCTGTGTTTCAAAATCTCAGATGCATTCTGTATAGTTGTTCTTTTCTTTGATCATGTCATCAAAATGCATGGGTTGCCTAAGACCATGGTGTCAGATAGAGATGTTAAATTTGTTAGCTATTTTTGGCAAATATTATGACACAAGACGAGAACTAAACTGAAATTTTCGACAGTTTTTTATCCAAAATTGATGGGCAAATTGAGGTAGTCAAGAGGATCTAAGAAAATCTTCTTAGGTGTCTTATTGGGAAAAAAATTGAAAACTTGGGATTTAATCTTGTTTATAGCTGAATTTGCATACCATAACTCTGTCAATATGACTACATGTCTTAATCAATTTGAGATTGTAACTGATTTTAAATTTAGGCAACCAATTGATTTAGTTCCTATGGCTCATCATCATTCAAAGGTATCAAAATTTTCATCTGCATTCGCATATCATATAAATGCATTGCATAAGAAAATCAGACAAAAGACAAAGAAAAATAATGTTGATTTTAAAACTTCTGTTGATTTACACCATGAACTAAGAACATTTAATGTCAGTGACTATGTGATGGTCCGCCTGAGACCCGAATGGTTTTCTCTGAGAATTATGAAGAAATTGCACACGTGAAGCATATGACCGTTTCAAATCCTCAAGAGGATCAATTCTAATGCCTATGTGGTGGACCTTCCACCGGATTTTGACATTAGTTGAACTTTTAATGTTGAGAATTTGGTTCTATATAGAGATACTTTTGATAGCCCTTCTGATCCATTTGTGGATGAGCCTACCCAGTACCTTCTTTCTGAGAGCTCCATACTATTTCACTTCCTTCAAAATTATCCTATGCAGTAGAAATTATAGATTCTATTTTGAATGATCAGATTGTCTCTATTAGAGACGGAGGAACACGACGCTATTTTATTAAGTAGAAAGAAAGACCTCAACCAGAAAATTCTCAGATTACTGAGGTGGATTTCAGACAGCTTGATCCCAATCTACTGGAACGTTACCATAGCCAATAGTAACTTCCTACCACATATTTGACAAGGTCATGTTTTTTCCACCCCGAGGGAAATTATGAGGGTAAGTCTATTCAAGATCCAAAAAGTGGCGTGCTAAATTTCTTTGGATTTAGCTATTTTTATTTTAGTTTATTTGCTTCAGTGATGTTTCTTTTTTTGTGAGTGTTTAGCAGCACATCAATTACTTCCTAAAAGTACTCTTCAGTAAAGCCTATAAAAAGCCTCAAGACTTCTTTTTAGATTATTATTGAATGATTGAAATTTTCAAAATTTTTAATTTAAATTCTTAAGATTTTACCCTTGAATTTTGGTGTGAAGGGGTGTGAAGCTCAAAATTCTGTCCTGATTCCCAATTCAATTTTTAATCGCTAGTTTTCAAATTTGAATGTGATTGTGATCCATATTGTTTTACATCAATTATATATTCTCTATTCCCCATATGATTGAATGTCTTGAGTTGCATATTTTCTCCTTCTAGAACTCTTTACAATCTGTCATCTTCTGATCCAAAATGATCTTGTTAATTTAGTTTATACTTCCAAATCAGATCTAAACTTCCAATGAAAGAAAAATAAGAAACAATTTGTTATGGTCGATATCATAGTGTCTATTCATGGTCTACCTTTTGATTGCTATTGAGCAATTTCCTTAGGCGCACTAGGCCCAGTTTAGGCTAATATTCTTAATATCCCATTAAATTATGGTTCTCTCGGAAAAATCCCTTCAAATTAGAAAAATCTCAAATAATTATCTCGAATTTTCCCAATATTCTCTAAAAATCACCTTTCGTTAAACAACCATCTAATGAATGCTTGAATAGATTGCAATGACTAATTTATGATCAAAATACCCTTAAGTTACGACCCAAAAATGTGTTATCCACGTGATGCTTTAAGAGTATTTTGGTTATAAATTAGGCACGTGAAACCTATGTGACTACTTCTCAAATGGCTATTTAACAGAAGTTTTTTTTTGTGAATTTTAGGATATTTTAAGATAATTATTTGGGATTTTTTAAGTTGAGGGGGTTTCTGGGAAAACCATATACATTTAAGGTGGTATTAAGATAATTAGCCCCCATTTTATCAATTCCCTAAAACTGGACTTCAATTGGGCCTTGGTTCCATTTTGTGGTTTTTTCTTTCTTAAAGTGGAGATTTACTTGGGAAAGAATGACTCAAGATTTTGATGCCTTTTAGAATATATGTGTTCATTATTGTGATTATAATCTATATTTTGTACCATTTTTATACCACTTTTGTTACACATTTAATGTTGCATGGTGTTTATATTTATGTTATGCAAAAATTAGGTCAAGAGCACAAATTAAAGAAAAGAGATGAAAAAGTAGAAAATTGAGGTTAAAGAGATGATTGAGTAGTATATTTCAAGATACAGACATCCAGACTTGACAAAAGAGTCTAAAAAATATGAGAAAGCCTCCAACAAAAGTATGAGGTCAAATCAAGTCAAAGTTCGGTTGGGTAGTCGAGTTGTCAGCTGAGCAGCCGTCTATTGTTCAACAGAGATCAGAAATCGGTTTCAGACTCGGATTCAGGCTGGACATCTTTTAGTATTTTGATCATAACTTTTGCTACGGGTATCTAATTCTAATGATTCAAGATGCTACGGAAAGAGAACTTAAAGGACTACAATTTTTTTGTGACATTATTTTCTAATTCAGTTGGTTGTCAAGCCGTATCAGCAATCAACGTTAGCTGTTTGCAGATCAATTCAGGATTGAATTCCCACACCAACTGAAGTAGGATTAGAAGTTTTAATGTGTTCCTGATTGAATTGGCTCTGAGGCATATATAACAGCTGCAATCTCTTGTAATTGTATCAATCTCATCAATCTATCATGACCTCATCATAGAAATAAATTTTATATTAGAGTTTTAGATTTCAGTTTCTTGATTTTTGGAGAATAAATTTTACATATTGAAGTTGAAGAAGAACAACAAGAAGGCATCATCTAGAGTTCCTAAATTGATATTTTCTAATCTCTTTCTCCTTCTAATTTATTATTTTATGAAGTTCATATTATTTATCATGTTTTGCATCTTTTCAAATATGAACTAATTCTCCACAGCTAGAGCATTGATGTAGGCTAAATATTATGACAATATAATCTTGTTGCTTTGTGCTATTCTACTGTTTTGTTCTTCAAGTTTAAATATTTGCATGTTAAGTTTTATTCTCAGTCTTATTGTTATTAGTTGGCGGCCAACAATTATACGGATGATTATACCGAGAGGAGATAACCTAGTATAGCATCATAGGAATAGAAACCACAATTTGGCATGTTGAGATGGAGAAGTTGTGCAATCATATAAAAAATCTACCGTATTTAATGCTTCTTCTAATGTGTAATTCTACTAGATCGAGAGATTATAGGTTCTTGAATTAGAAGATAGAATTAGTATTACTCGAGAGAGAATACTAGTTAGATTAAGGACTTTCGATTGTTAACTGAATAATTAGAATTCAATAGCACAAGCACAATTTTACATCTCATTATATTTGCTGAAATCAATTGCCCTAGCACTTTTATCTTATAAAAATTAACTCTTTTAGTTTCTTGTTTGTAGCTTAAATTAAATCATCTTTTTAATTAATTGTTCAAATAAAATTAGAAAAAATTAGATTGGTACTCAATAGTCATCAATCCTCGTGGGAACGATACTCTACTCACTACTTTATTACTTGTAAACGATTACTGCATTTGCCATTTACTACATCAAGTTTTTGGCACCGTTGCTGGGCATTGTTTGCTTCCTATTGATATCAATGATATTTTATGCTAGTTTTAATTTGAATTTATACAGCAAATCTAACATCTGGACTTTCAAGTTCACAAGCTGCAGAGACACTACCCCAAAAGCTACGAGAGTTTGGCTAGGCAGCCGAAATTTCGGCTACACAGCCGACCTATAGTGGAGACAGGGGAGGATTATTCAGGAACTTCTTTCTGGTTATTTTTGAAATGATCTAGGAGTGCTAAAATTCCATACTCTTGATCCGGAGATCGACAGGACCTTACGACGCTTGTTTAAAGAGAAGAAAGATCGAGAAGTTGTGATGGAATACCAAGAAGAAAAAAGAGTGCTGAGGGACTATGCTATTCCCTCCCTGATTGGAGTAACATCATGCATTAAGAAGACGACAACCCAAGCAGACAACTTCAAATTGAAGATAGGGTTACTTCGGATTGTGCAAAATGATTGTCAATTTGGAGGTCTTCCCAATGATGATCTGTATGAGCATATTGCAAACTTTTAAGAGATTTATGATAAACAACAGTATAATAGTGTGCCAGACGGAGGAGGTGAGATTGATGATTTTTCCTTTCTCACTCAGATATAAAGCAAGGATATGCTTCAAATCTTTACCGAAGGAATCAATTGCTACATGTGATGAAATGGCAAACAAATTTCTCACCAAATACTTTCCACCTACAAAATAAGCAAAATTTCAAAGTGATATTACAACCTTTACCTAATTTGATACTAAATTTATTTATGATGCTTGGGAAAGATACAAGGGCTTGATTAGAAATGTTCCAAATCATGGTGTCCCCGATTGGTTGAAGATCCAATTCTTTTATAACGGGCTATAACTGGATGGTTGATGTCGCGACCAGTGGAGCACGTATGCGAAAAGATAGATATGAAGCCTACGAGCTTTTGGAGGAGATGACGTCGAATGATTATTGATGGCACACTGAAAAAGCGGTGCCAGAGAAGGTTACGGGCATTCATGGACCTAACGATATCACAACAATTTATGTCCAACTCGCATCATTAATGAAGCGAGTGGGTGCCCTCAACCACCAACAACCTATCGCCACAAGAGAAGAAATCAAGCTTAGAAACTGTAATGGAGCAACTTGCTGTAACTATGCAGACTTTCATGGCGAATCCCGAGACAAAGATAGAAAATCAAGAAGCTCTCATCAGAAATCAAGCATCATTATACACAATTTGGAACTTTAGGTGGGAGAAATAGCTAGTTTACTCTCTACAAGAATACAAGAATCGCTACCAAGCAACACCGATAAAATTCCAAAAGAGTAAGTACATGTGATTAGCTTAAGGAACGGAAAGCAATTGGAGCAGGTATAGAGTCTTCTGAAATAATACATCAGAAAGATATTAGAGAAGAAGCAGAAGACAATCAGAAAAAGATAGGAAAGAGCAGAGAAGAATTTTCGGCTGCGCAGCTGAAAATTCAGCCAAACAGCCGAACCACATTGGAATTTGAGCCCAATCAAAATCTTGCAGTGAAACCCCTGGTCAAGTCATATGTTTCCCTACTACCATTTCCTCAGAGACAAAGGAAAAACCATACAGATAAGCAGTTTTTACAATTTTTGAATATTTTTAAACAATTGCACATTAACATTCATTTTGCGGATGTTTACACAAATGCTGAAGTACGTCAAGTTTATGAAAGATATCCTGGTACGGTGATGCTAAACGAGGAATGTAGTGCTATCTTACAAAATAAACTACCTCCTAAGCTTACGGATCCAGGGAGTTTTTCTATACCTTACATTATAGGAAACTTAAAATTCGACAATATTTTATGTGATCTTGGTGCAAGTATAAATTTAATTCCTCTCTCTATTTTTAGGTCATTGGGTTTGGGAGAACCGAAGTAGACTACTGCCTCACTCTAATTGGCAAATAAATCAATAAAGTATCCTCTTGATGTTATTGAAGATGTGCTTGTTAAAGTCGACAAGTTTTATTTCCCTGTAGATTTCATTGTACTTGACATGGAGGAAGAAAGTAATGTTTCCCTCATATTCGGTTGACCTTTCTTAGATACAAGAAAAATTTTGATTGATGTGGAAAAAGGAGAACTCATACTTCAGGTGCAAGATGAGCAAGTTACTTTCAAAGTTTTTAAAGCCACGCCACAACCATCGAATGTCGAGAAGTGATTCAAAATTGATATCAAAGATAAGCAAGCAATTGAAGTACAAAAAAAGGAGCATCAAAAGTTGCTTAGCAAAAGAGTCCAATTAGCCCAAGTCCATCAAGTCCAAGAATGCAAAAATTGAGAAGCAAAGTTTCTACTTGAAAGCTGTACTATCAAACCAAATATGGAAGAAAATCCAAAAGATTGCAAAAAACTTATTGAGGCTAACACCTTCCATACATGAGCCTCTATGAAGATCAGAAAAATCTAGCTAAAAACTATAACTTAAAGCGTTTTTTGGGAGGTAACCCAAGTTTTCTTATCTCTATTTTTAGATTATTGATTTTATTTTAGCTTTTTCTTATTTTATTTTATTTTTTGTACTAGATACCTCAACTAAAACCAAATTCAAATGAGATCTACAGGATGAACAACTAAGATGATAGAAATAAGTGAACCAAAGCCCAAAAGCAGTAGAGCTAAAAGTTCAGCTAGACAGCCGACATTTCGGCTGGACAGCTGAAGAAGAATTTGTGGATCCAAAATTCTAAAATTTTCTAGGTGATTTCTTTCCTATTAATGAATTTTTATGATTTTTTATTTATTTTATAGACATGAGTAATTTCTGATAGAGAATTTGTTCATGATTGTTTAGGAATTAAAAAAAAATTTTGGGAGGTGATATATGTTTATGATTTGCGTGGATTACTGTTTCATCTTACTTTGCATGAGGACATGCCAAGGTTTAGATATGTGGGAGAGGTCTAGGATTTTATTTTCCTTTTTCTTTATTTTTAGGTTAGAATTTCTTTTAATTTTTTATTTCTTTTCTTTTTAAGATTTTTACTAGATTTCTCCTTTTCTTTTACTAACTATAAAATATTAAATTTTCATAATTTTATCTAGTTTTAAGAGATGACCATATAGTTGAATTGGATAGGGATATCAATTTGATAGATTTCCTAATTCTTTGAGAAGAGATGAAAAATCTGAAAATTGAATACCATCTAGAACTTGTTTACATAAATATGCATCTTCTCTACACTTACACATCGGTTTAAGTTTGGGATAATGAGGATTACTTAATACTTGAAAAAAAATAGAGAAAAAAATTATTGATTAGCTAGATACTTTGGCCTTAAGAAGTCTTTGTATTTACGCGAAAGATAGTTAGGTAAGTTAAAAAAATATAAAAAAATAATATTTATTAACAAGTCTAATGATCAATTAGTTAGGTATCTTGGTCTCAAGAAGCCTTGATATTTACACGAAAGATAATTGAATAAGTTATATGTATGAAAAAAAGAAGTGCTTAAAGGGCAACAGAGTGGTAATAGTTTGAAACTTTTATATTGTAAAAAAAAAAATAAATATGAAAAGTTTGAATTAAAATTCGAAGTTATGAGCTATCACATGTTCACAAAGATGCAAAGAATTAGAAAACTTAGGAAGGATGGTGAGATATATTAGGATTTAAATCTCTAGGATAAGAAGATGGGATTTCTTGATAAAAGATTGAACTTGAAGATGACTGCTTATGAAAACTATTTATCTTATTTGCTACTGATACTTATTGAACAAAACTTATTTTTTCCTTATTTTTCTCTTTCTTTATTTTTCAATTATCCTAAATTTTCTTTATCCTTATATCTTAATCTCTTTATATTCTATCCTTTGAATTTTTTTGTGTATATTCACTTTAAACCCTCACGAGACAACACTCGTCCACTAGGGTAACCTAGGGGTTTAACGGCTTGTTACACGTGCTAAGTGCAATCGTGATTCCTATGAAAGTGAGTTAGAATTTTTATTTTATTTTAAGATTTTAGTTTTTATTTTTCATTTTAGATTAGGAATTTTGCTCGAGGACTAGCAAAAGTTAAGTATGGGGGTGTGATAATTGTGATTATCATCTTTATTTTGTACCACTTTTATACCACTTTTGTTACACATTTAATACTGCATAGGTGTTTATTTTTATGTTTATGCATGCAGTAGTATATTTCAAGATACAGACATCCAGAGACCTAATAAACTTGACAAAATAGTCTATAAAATATGAGAAAGCATCCAACAAAAGTTTGAGGTCAAATTAAGTCAAAGTTTAGCTGGGTAGCCGAGTTGTTCGCTGATCAGCCGTCTACTATTCAACAGAAATCAGAAATCTGTTTCACACTCGGATTCAGACTAGACAACTTTTAGTATTTTGATCATAACTTTCGCTATAGGTATTCAATTTTAATGTTTCAAGATACTATGGAAAGAGAAGTTAAAGGGCTACAATTCTTCTATGACATTGTTTCCTAATTCAGTTGTTTGTCAAGCCGTATTCAACAATAATTATCAGTTATCTGCAGATCAATTCATGATTGAATTCTCATACCAAACTGAAGTAAGATTAGAAGTCCTAATGTGTTCCTGATTGAATTGGCTCTAATGTCTATATAAAGGGCTGCAATCTTTTGTAATTGTATCAATCTCTCATGACTCTCATCAGAGAACTAAATTTTATATTAGGGTTTCTTGACTTTTGGAGAATAAATTCTACATATTGAAGTTGAAGACGAACAATAAGGAGGCATCATGTAATATCCCTAACCAAAAATACTGTATTTTTATTTTTCTAAAGTATTTATTTTATTTTACTGGTGATATTATTATTATTTATTAACTTGAGTTACAGTACAAATTATTTAAGATAGTAAATGGTATTTTAGCCTTATAATTATATTTAACATTATTAAGTATTATAATTTTAATTACTGACTAGTATTTTTCCCATTACTATGTTCTAGTATTATTATTGTAGTTGCTATTATTGTTAATATTGATATTGTTATTATTCTTGTTCATATCATATTGTTTTAGTCATTATTATTAATGGTAATATTTTTATCAAGTATTATTAGACAAGATTTTTAATGTTAATAATTTTATTATTATTATTATTAATGTTGTTGTTATTATTATTGTAATTAATATTGTTAATTATTATTATGACATTGTTAATCATTATTAGTAGTGTTATTATTTTCATCCAAGCCCAATAAGCTCAAGCCCATTCTCCTTTTCATTTCATTTTATTTTCTTTTTTTATGCTAAGCCCACATGAGCCAAGCTCACTTCTTATTTTCATTCATTTTCTTCTCCTTTTCCTATTTTTCTTTAAGCCCAAAAACTAAGCCCATAAGCTCACTATCTATTTTCTTATTCTTCATATTACTTATTTCTTTTAACTAAAACCCAATAATCTATAACCCATTACCATTAAGATTCTTACCCATTAGCCCAAAACCCAATTCTAATCCCAATTCTAATCCAAATCTTATTTTCAAATCATGATCTTAAAAAAAAAAAATCCTAATCCTAATTCTAATAAAAATCATATTTAAATCAAAACTCTTAGAGATTTTTCGGCAACCTTCCATTTTTATCTAAATTGTTAAATTAAGCAATCTAAACCTAATTAAAATTCAGGTTTCTAAAATACCTAATAATCTATATAAAGACCCTAAACTTCTTCTCTTTTTCTACCTCCAAAAGAAAATCATGACCTAACTCTCCCCATCCCTTTCTTTCTCTTCTACCTCAAGAGAAACCCTAATCCATCTCTTTCCCCTTTCATCTTTCCTTTCTTCTCATGAACGAAAAAGGGGTTCGAGGCACAGGGAATGAGGAGCATGCTAGGAGATCAAATCCAAGTAAGTAAATTAGTTTTTCTTAATTAATATGATACAAATAATCTAATCAATAACATGTCAATACTAGGGCCATCCATAAAATTTTTCTACATCAAAACCAATTCAAAATCTAATTAATATATGTATCTAAATTTTATACACTTATAATCCGATCTAAAAAGGATTTAAAAAAAAATCTGGGCTGTTCTCGGCCAATGGCCGAGAGCAGCGCTCTGCCTCGCCAACCGGGTGCAGCCGCACCCGGTCTGCCTTGGTGCACAGTGGGTTGGGCCGGCCCACTGTGCACACTCCAAAAAAAAAAAAATTTCCTCCAGTTCAGGCCAGCCGAACCAGGCCTGGCCTGGCGGGGCCGGCCTGGCCTGGGCAGGCCGCAGCAACAGGCCTTGGGCCTGTTCCTAAAAAAAAAAGAAAAAAGAAAAAAAAAATAAAAACAGAGAAATTCCAGACCAGGCCTGGGCCTGGCCTGGTCCGGCCTGAGACTGGTCCGGGCCTGGGCCTGGCCTGGTCCGGCCTGAGACTGGTCCGGGCCTGGGCCTGAGGGCCTGGGCTGCTGCATTTAAAAGAAAAAGGAAAAGAAAATAAGAAAGAAAGGAAGAAAAGAAGGTAAATTTGCAATTAAAATAATTAGTTAAAAATATCAAAAAAATAGAGAAAAATATAAATAATATTCAACAACACTTCTACTTTCTAAGATAAAAATTTTAGATAAATACCAATACGAAATTAAATTGAATCACCCACTTTAAAGCCATTTTTCTTAATGGTAAATTCAGACACGTTAAACATTTTAATAGTTTAAAGCCTATTAAAAATTCAACAAAAATTAGAAATTGATTTAAACCAAACCTACTAAATTCATTAGACTCAGAGAATCATATTTCTAACTCCCAAACTAATTAATCAAGATTTAAACTCCTTAAAATATCCTTTTAAAAATCTAACAATTCCTATTGAATAATTCATGTAGATTTATCAAGGCCTTGTAATTTCAATGCTCTGGACTTGGATGGATCTCAGGTGAGTGTCACTTCTTTGTTTAATTTTATTTAATTTATTGTGAGTGTCTTACTTCTTTGATTAAATTTTATTTAATCATGTCATGAGTGTTTTACTTATTTGTTTTGTAAGTGTTTCTCTTATTTGTTTTGTGAGTGTTTCTTTTCTTTGTGTAATTTTATTTTGTGAGTGTTTCACCATTTTATTAAATTTTAATTAAATTTTATTGTGAATGTCACTTCTTTGTTTAATTTTGTGAGTGTTTTTTTCCTCCTTCACTGATGAAGGATTTTATCTAGTTATCTAATTATGTTGTTTAAACTAATTTGCTAGTATTTAGAAATCTTATAATTTCATGAATTACCTACATGCATCATTCGTAGCATATTTATGTATTCCTGTATGCAATTAAGTACATTCGTTATTGATAATGAACCTTCAAGATCACTACATGACATCGGTTAGGATTTCACCACTAAGACTCACCTGAATGACATTTATGACCATCATGTTCATGTTATCTAACTACTAGGAAAAATATTGTTAGACGGTAACAACCTCGTCCTGTTTATCATGTTCACCGACATATATATCCTGTTATACATGTATCACGATTTCACTGTGATAGGTAGTAAAAAGTGCATATTTATTACTACATTTACTATCATATTTCCATATTTATTCCTATAATTATGCACTATTACTAATGTTTTATTATTTAATGTGTGCAGGCCTTGAGTAATTATTTAAATAAAGAATAAAGCCTAAATAAACCCCAGAAGCCCCAAAAAGCCCATGTGCAAGCCCATGTGCAAAAGTTGCAATTACTAAAAGAAGAGGAAAGGGATGGACTTCTACTAAACCCTAATTGCTTGCAGGACAAGGCTATAGATAAGGGGAGAAGAGTGCAAAGATAATAAAGTTGTTTTAAAAGATTTGGATTTAGGGTAAGTTGCTTCCCAAGTTATCCCGAATTTTCAAAATAAAGAGTCGGTACACAACTTCCAGAAGGATATACCCAGATGGACAGACCAGAGGAGGCCACGCGCGAAAGCGCGTGGCCAGAGAACACAATATGGCCGCAAAAACGCGGCCATAGCCGCGTTTCCGCGGCAAGATGGACGAGTCTGGCGATAAGATTCTGTGGGAGAGTTGTATTGGCACTCTACTTCTTCTATCTCCTATATATACCCCTGCAGAGCAACAGAGAAGGCGTACAGAAACGAGCTTAGAGTTTTTCTTTAGATTCTCTCTAATTTGTAGATTGTAACTTAGGTTTGTTTTAGTTTTCTTTTATGTAATTTTTATTTTTTTTATGTAACTGAGAGGAGAGACGAGTTTCATGGAGGAAGGAGATCAAGCTTGTACTGAGGTGACATCGGTGTAAGTCTTTTCTTCCATTATTATAAGAATCAAATCGAAGTTTTGTTTCTTCTTTATTCTTGTTTTGTTTTTGTTTCCCTCTTTTGTGTTGGTTGATCCAAGTAAAACCAATAGCCTCGAAGTTTCTTTCTCCTTGCAAGTGCCGTTGATGGTTTATGAAGATGAACATCCATTTCCATGGTAGTATAGCTCGCCCTTTTATTTCATAGTGTAAATCAGGAATGGGGAAGATCTTATATTCCATGCTTCGCTCACCTTCAAAGAAAGGTACATCGTTGATACGGTCCAAAGGTAAGCAGACGCCGAAGAGGTAAGTATGTTTTTAGTTTTTAGTTTTTAATTTTCTTTCTTTTATTTCTTTAGCTTAAATTACCAACACCACAATATTCCCAATCTCTTCCACTCTTTTTCATTGTAAATATCATTGTAAATAAAAGAAAACTTACTAAAAAAGCTTCCATCGCTAGTCCCTCCCTGTGGATCACGACCCGCATAGCCACTTGCTATAGCGGTAGAATTGAGTACCTTGCACATCCTATTCTTAGATCTGAAATACTATATTTTGTGTGCAGGTAAAATCTCAATCAAAATTTTGGCGCCGTTGCCGGGGAGGGACGGTAAGTTATTCTCTAAAAAAAAAACTAATTATTGATTTATTTATTATTTTTTTCTGTTTGCAGGTTTGGAGAACAGAATACCTAACAACAGCAAAGGACATATAGCAACTCTGAGCCTCTGCCCTCGAAGGCAGAGCAGCAGAGCCTACTACAGAGCCGCGTTTGCCGCGTTTCCGCGGCCTGAGTAGTAAACTACTCATTGATTTTTCTACAGGATGCTAGAAATTTAAAGCTATACTTGTTGTTCTGTTAATATTTCTCTGTAATCACTCTACACTCTGCTAATTAATTAACAGTAACCTATTTGTTGAAAAATAAAAAAAATTAGACTCTTGCATCTTAGGCATGTGTCTATTTAATTTTTTAATTCTGTTGAAGAGTGCTGGCGACAAGGTACGTTTGCATTGCATATAGATTAGGAAACACTCTTGGCTGATTTACTGCTTTTTGAGTGATTACTTATCTACTGCTTTACACGTACACAAAAAAATTTTAAGGGCATAACCCATAAATAACATAAGGTGGGGATTTCATCACCCTTCCTTGGCCCACAAACAATCTCCTCACTCACTAACCCAAGCCTAACTAAAAAATGAGTAGACGTTGGCCCTAGGGACATCTCGGACTCAATTAGGAGATTATCCTAAGGGGGAACGGTGTTGGAATTTGACTCTTGCCAAATCAGTGTCTAGAAAGGGGATTGAGGGCCGAAAGCCTAAAGATTGGTGGTTATTTAATCAAGGAACGTTTTTGACGGAAAACCTCCCACCAATCTTGCCCTGACCTGGCTGATTAACTTGTGGTAAAAGTCTGCATTATACCTCCCGTGGACAATCTAACCAGTTAGGAGTCGTCTAGGTCATAGGTCTACCCTAACTTAGTTTAGAATTTTTTTTTGTTTTTCCTTTGTTTGCTTATTTGTTTGTTTTTTTTGTTTGTATTGTGTGATATGGCTTATAACAACAATTTTTCCAATTTTAATCCATATTACACACCAACCTCTTTTTTGGATATTACCAACCCGGCATATTATAACTTTGACCAACCTAGTGTGCCGGAGTGGTCTTATCCGAATGAATATAACCCATGCCCCCCATCTTATGACCATAATTTCCACAACAATTTCAACTCTTCACAGAGTCCACGGGGATTCGCCTCCCGAGTCCAATTTCAACCAACTTGTCCTCCTTATCCACCTTGTCCACAATATTTCCAAGATTCATACTCAGTTCCACCAGTTCATAATAGAAAATCATCTATCTTGGAAATGATGAGTATGCATGAGTCCAAGCAACAATCACCATCAATCTTGGACATGATGATGCGTGAGTCCAAGCAACAATCACAGAATCTGACCGACTCACGATTTCATCACGATTGTCACAACAACACTTCATCTTTTCAAGTCCAATCACAACAAAATGATGCACCAATCGACTATGAAAAGATGCTTGAAGCCATGGCTCAGGCTAGAATCGATCGTGATCATGAAATAGATATGATGGTTCAAACTTTACGTTCTCACCGTTCGACCATTTCTGATAACCATTCTGTTAGAGCTGAAGAGTCATGTTGCTTTGGAAAACAAGATTCTATTTCAGTACAATCATTTAAACTTGCCCAAACTCCAATTTTTGAAAATGACATTGATAGTTTGGCAAGTTATTCATTTCCTGAAATAGAACTTGAGAATGATCCTGACCCTCAACTTGGTTATTCAATTCTACTTCCTGATCCAATAATGACTCTGGTGTTTTCACCTGATTTCAATTTTCTCGAGTCAACATTGGATCCTGTGCCAATTCATTATGAAATTGAATCGCCAATCTTTTATGATCATCATATTGAACTTGACCAATTTCATACTGTTGAAAGTCCCATTGACAAATTGGTCAGTTCTCATTTTTATGATATTGAACTCAATGAGATATGTGACCTAGATTCTCAAATTTGTGATCCAGTTCAAATTTTGAATCAATATTGACTCCTGTTTTGCTACCCGATTTGAGTAATATTTTAGAGTCAGTTTTGATTCCCACACCTGTCATTCTTGAACTTGAATCACCAATTTTAAGTCACATTCCATTGTGGGAAAATGATTGTGGACTTGAGTTTCAACTTCTTGATTTGGACCCACTTCTTGAACCAAGCTCGACTCTTGAACCATTACTTGATTTAAGTTACTTTCCTGAGTCGGTATTCGTTCCCGTACTTCTTAAGTCCAAGTCAATCATTCCATCTTTTCACACTCCATTTTGAGACAAGGCGGTTGACACAATTGACTCTGAAAATAATTATGGAATTTGAAAATTAGATGAGGTGGAATTTTTTCATACATACATCATTTTAGTGGGTTATACAAGAGAGATTTCTGGTGGGTTCCTCCTAATTCCACGAAAATTCGATTGGGCCGCATTTCATGGACCAATTAGATCACCACCGGAACCACCACCTTAAGATAATATTTTCCTTCCCTTTCTTCTTTTTCATGCATACATGCATTCATTCATACATTGAGGACAATGCATGAGATAGTTTTGGGGAGGATTTACTAACATACTAACATAGATAGAAACTAACTAAAAAAAAGGGACAATATTTTGACTTATCTTTTGAAAGAAATCTAAGTTAGTCTTAAGAATTAGGAAAATCATGATTAGGATTTCTAAAAACTTAGTCAAAATAAATAAATTGCTGAATTTTTAGGTATAGGAGGAAAAATTGAATAAGTAATTAGTCTTAATTTTTACCTTAATGAAATGTGCATACCTAATACACTTACACATTTAGGATTCTAAGACAAAGATTTTTGTGCCTTATAAAAATATATATAGTAACATAAAAAAAATAAAGAAATTCACTAATTAAGCTGGATACATGTGCCTCAAGAAGCATAAGTATTCAAGCCTAAAGGTGATTTTATAAATAAAGTCCTTAGTTTTGTGGCCTAGTTCACTCGAATTTGAGTCCGTGGGGTGTTTTTTCACCCGGTGCCCTAAGACCAACCAGTTTGGGAGCCACCGACTTTAAGTTCGCTACATGGGTGGATTAGAAAGCCTAAGAAAACTAAGGAATATTATCTATATATGTACTAACACATCTAACAGTCAATTAGTTAGGTATGAGGGCCTCAAGAAGCCTTGATACTTATACGAAAGAAAATTAGATGAGTTATACATATTAAAAAAAAGAGAGAGAAAAAAATATATATATAAAAAATAATAATAATAATAAAGAGGCATGAGAGTCCAAGTTAAAGAATTCCTAGTAAAGATTTACATGGATGCATATGACTTAGGGTAACGAAAGAGACTATACAACAATTCAATTTTGATTCTTACCTAAAATGGATAACAATTTATTATAAAGACTAAGTTTAAGAATGAATAAAAATAATAATCCTAAAACTTATAGATTACTTAGTCTCTTCAAACATATTTCAAATATTTTTCTTTTTATGGATTTTGTGGGTGTAATCCGCTGAAAACCCTCACGAGACAACACTCGTCCTCTAGGATAACCTAGAGGTTTAACGGCTTGTTGCACGTGCTAAGTGCAATCGTGATTCCTACGAAAGTGAGTTAGAATAGATTAATTTTTCTTTTCTTTTCCTCTTTTTTTTGATTTTTACTCGAGGACGAGCAAAAAGATAAGTGTGGGGGTGTAATAGGTAGTAAAAAGTGCATATTTATTACGACATTTACTATCATATTTTCATATTTATTCCTATAATTATGCACTATTACTAATGTTTTATTATTTAATATGTGCAGGCATTGAGTAATTATTTAAATAAAGAATAAAGCCTAAATAAAGCCCAGAAGCCCCAAAAAGCTCTTGTGCAAGCCCATGTGCAAAAGTTACAATTACTAAAAGAAGAGGAAAGTGATGGACTTCTACTAAACCCTAATTGCTTGCAGGACAAGGCTATAGATAAGGGGAGAAGAGTGAAAAGATAATAAAATCGTTTTAAAAGATTTGAATTTAGGGTAACTTGCTTCCCAAGTTATCCCGAATTTTCAAAATAAAGAGTCGGTACACAACTTCCAGAAGGATATACCCAGATGGACGGACCAGAGGAGGCCACGCGCGAAAGCGCATAGCCAGAGAACACAATATGGCCGCGGAAACGCGGCCATAGCCGCGTTTTCGCAGCAAGATGGACGAGTCTGGCGATAAGATTTTGTGGGAGAGTTGTATTGGACTCTACTTCTTCTATCTCTTATAAATACCCCTGCAGAGTAACAGAGAAGGGCGTACAGAAACGAGCTTAGGGTTTTTCTTTAGATTCTCTCTAATTTGTAGATTGTAACTTAGGTTTGTTTTAGTTTTCTTTTATGTAATTTTTATTTTTTTTATGTAACTGAGAGGAGAGACGAATTTCATGGAGGAAGGAGATCAAGCTTGTACTGAGGTGACATCGGTGTAAGTCTTTTCTTTCATTGTTATAAGAATCAAATCGAAGTTCTGTTTCTTCTTTATTCTTGTTTTATTTTTGTTTCCCTCTTTTGTGTTGGTTGATCCAAGTAAAACCAATAGCCTCGAAGTTTCCTTCTCCTTGCAAGTGCCGTTGATGATTTATGAAGATGAACATCCATTTTCATGGTAGTATAGCTCGCCCTTTTATTTCATAGTGTAAATCGGGAATGGGGAAGATCTTATATTCCATGCTTCGCTCGCTTTCAAAGAAAGGTACATCGTTGATACGGTCCAAAGGTAAGCAGACGCCGAAGAGGTAAGCATGTTTTTAGTTTTAGTTTTCTTTCTTTTATTTCTTTAGCTTAGATTACCAATACCACAATATTCCCAATCTCTTCCACTCTTTTTCATTGTAAAATCATTGTAAATATTATTGTAAATATCATTGTAAATAAAAGAAAACTTACTAAAAAAAGCTTCCATCGCTAGTCCCTCCCTGTGGATCACGACCCGCATAGCCACTTGTTATAGCGGTAGAATTGAGTACCTTGCACATCCTATTCTTAGATCTGAAATACTATATTTTGTGTGCAGGTAAAATCTCAATCACACTGCTATGTTGTTACTGTTATCATTACCGAGTTATCCCAGTAGATTTAGGTAACATGTACATTAATAATCTTAACAACTAAATTAAATAACTTACACTGGGATTGGGGAGATTGATGGAGGAGACAGCGTCTGTATTTTGGGTGGACCTAGAATTTAGGTTGCGCAGCCGAAAGAGGGTTCCACTGCAGGGTTCCCGTGGGGTGACTGGCACCCCGTCCTATTTCCTGTTCCTGTTATACATGTTATGCATGTACATGTTCCTGTTATACATGTTCCTGACTACGTTGCGGTAGGTCCTGGTTCAACGCCAGGAGTCTGGGCCGTGGTCCCGGGTATGCACGGGACCCACCTAAAACACAGACAATGTCCCCAACCGATCAGTTTCAATAACTGAGGACCTCGATTGGCACTTGTAATAGGCGTAGTATGGGATGCGTCTATTACATGTGGCAATTGGTGTTCGCTGACATATCGCCGACTCGTGTCGCGTCTTTGCACCAGCATATTTTGGGAAGCGGGGCGTGACAGGGTTTTCTTGGTATCAGAGCCAGGTTTGACATAAAAAGAGAACCTAGTTCTTACCTGTTACCTGAGACAAGTTACATTTACACTGCAATATACATATACTATCCATATGATGATATTGACTCCATATGGAATTGATCGTCTTGCCTTTTGGAATCCATCTTTTGAATCTTTGATATCCCTAATTCTAACTCTTTTTCTAGAGTAATCTAGGTTCCATCTTGATTCCTATCCTCTTTTCGATTCTATTTTCCCTGATTTTGCCCCCTAAGTTTGATCACATCATTTTAAAGCCGGTAGCAAAGATCAGAGCGTGCAGCGGAAGCGTAGCGGAACCTTGATGTATTAAGAAGCGACATGGAAGCTTGTTTGTTTTCTCTCTTGATTCTGATTTTCTAACATTCCCTACTTTATTGAAATTTCGAGGACGAAATTTTTATTAGGTGGGTAGAATGTAAATATCCCTAACCTAAAATACTATATTTTTATTTTTCTAAAGTATTTATTTTATTTTACTGGTGATATTATTATTATTTATTAACTTGAGTTACAGTAAAAATATTTTAAGATAGTAAATGGTATTTTAGCCTTATAATTATATTTAACATTATTAAGTATTATCATTTTAATTACTGACTAGTATTTTTCCCATCACTATGTTACTAATATTATTATTGCAGTTGCTATTATTGTTAATATTGATATTGTTATTATTCTTATTCATATTGATTGTTTTAGTCATTATTATTAATGGTAGTATTTTTATCAAGTATTATTAGACAAGATTTTTAATGTTAATACTTTTATTATTATTATTACTGTTGTTGTTATTATTATTGTAATTAATATTGTTAATTATTATTATGATATTGTTAATCACTATTAGTAGTGTTATTATTTTCATCCAAGCCCAATAAGCTCAAGCCCATTCTCCTTTTCATTTCATTTTATTTTCTTTTTTTATGCAAGCCCACATGAGCCAAGCCCACTTCTTATTTTCATTCATTTTCTTCTCCTTTTCCTATTTTTCTTTAAGCCCAAAAACGAAGCCCATAAACCCACTATCTATTTTCTTATTCTTCATATTACTTATTTCTTTTAACTAAAACCCAATAATCTATAACCCATTACCATTAAGATTCTTACCCATTAGCCCAAAACTCAATTCTAATCCCAATTCTAATCCAAATCTTATTTTCAAAATCATGATCTTAAAAAAAAAATCCTAATCCTAATCCTAATAAAAATCATATTTAAATCAAAACTCTTTGAGATTTTTCGCCAACCTTCCATTTTTATCTAAATGTTAAATTAAGCAATCTAAACCTAATTAGAATTCAGGTTTCTAAAATACCTAACAATCTATATAAAGACCTTAAACTTCTTCTCTTTTTCTACCTTCAAAGAAAATCATGACCTAGCTCTCCCCATCCCTTTCATTCTCTTCTACCTCAAGAGAAACCCTAATCCAACTCTTTCCACTTTCATCTTTCCTTTCTTCTCATGAATGAAAAAGGGGTTCAGAACAAGGACTGAGGAGCATGCTAGGAGATCAAATCCAAGTAAGTAAATTAGTTTTTCTTAATTAATATGATACAAATAATCTAATCAATAACATGTCAATACTAGGGCCATCCATGAAATTTTTATACATCAAAACCAATTCAAAATCTAATTAAAATATGTATCTAAATTTTATACACTTATAATCCGATCTAAAAAGGATTTTAAAAAAAAAAATCTGGGTTGCTCTCGGCCAATGGCCGAGAGCAGCGCTCTGCCTGCGCCAACCGGGTGCAGCCGCATCCGGTTTGCCTTGGTGCACAGTAGGCTGGGCCGGCCCACTGTGCACACTCCAAAAAAAAAAAAAAAATTTTTTTCCTCCAGTTCAGGCCAGCCGAACCAGGCTTGGCCTGGCGGGGCCGGCCTGGCCTGGGCTTGGGCGCCCGCCAGGCCCTGGCCGAGCCTGGGCAGGCCGCAGCAACAGGCCTTGGGCCTGTTCCCAAAAAAAAAAAAGAAAAAAGAAAAAAAATAAAAACAAAGAAATTCCAGACCAGGCCTGGGCCTGGCCTGGTCCGGCCTGAGACTGGTCTGGGCCTGGGCTGCTGTATTTAAAAGAAAAAGGAAAAGAAAATAAGAAAGAAAGGAAGAAAAGAAGGTAAATTTGTAATTAAAATAATTAGTTAAAATATCAAAAAATAGAGAAAAATATAAATAATATTCTACAACACTTCTACTTTCTAAGATAAAAATTTTAGATAAATACCAATACGAAATTAAATTGAATCACCCACTTTAAAGCCATTTTTCTTAATGGTAAATTCAGACACGTTAAACATTTTAATAGTTTAAAGCCTATTAAAAATTCAACAAAAATTAGAAATTGATTTAAACCAAACCTACTAAATTCATTAGACTCAGAGAATCATATTCTAACTCCCAAACTAATTTATCAAGATTTAAACTCCTTAAAATATCCTTTTAAAAATCTAACAATTCCTATTGAATAATTCATGTAGATTATCAAGGCCTTGTAATTTCAGTGCTCTGGACTTGGGATGGATCTCAGGTGAGTGTCACTTCTTTGTTTAATTTTATTTAATTTTATTGTGAGTGTCTTACTTCTTTGATTAAATTTTATTTAATCATGTCGTGAGTGTTTTACTTATTTGTTTTGTAAGTGTTTCTCTTCTTTATTTTGTGAGTGTTTCTTTTCTTTGTTTAATTTATTTTGTGAGTGTTTCACCATTTTATTTAATTTTAATTAAATTTTATTGTGAGTGTCACTTCTTTGTTTAATTTTGTGAGTGTTTTTTTCCTCCTTCAGCTAACAAGAATTCTTGTGATGAAGGATTTTATCTAGTTATCTAATTATGTTGTTTAAACTAATGTGCTAGTATTTAGAAATCTTATAATTTCATGAATTACCTACATGCATTATTCGTAGCATATTTATGTATTCCTGTATGCAATTAAGTACATTCGTTTTTGATAATGAACCTTCAAGATCACTACATGACATCGGTTAGGATTTCACCACTAAGACTCACCTGAATGACATTTTGACCATCATGTTCATGTTATCTAACTACTGGGAAAAATATTGTTAGACGTTAACAACCTCGTCCTGTTATCATGTTCACCGACATATATATCCTGTTATACATATATCACGATTTCACTGCTATGTTGTTACTGTTATCATTACCGAGTTATCCCAGTAGATTTAGGTAACACGTACATTAATATCTTAACAACTAAATTAAATAACTTACACTGGGATTGGGGAGATTGATGGAGGAGACAGCGTCTGTATTTTGGGTGGACCTAGGATTTAGGTTGCGCAGCCGAAGAGGGTTCCACTGCAGGGTTCCCGTGGGGTGACTGGCACCCCGTCCTGTTTCCTGTTCCTGTTATACATGTTATACATGTACATGTTCCTGTTATATATGTTCCTGACTACGTTGTGGTAGTCCTGGTTCAGCGCCAGGAGTCTGGGCCATGGTCCCGGGTATGCACGGGACCCACCTAAACACTGACAATGTCTCCAACCGATCAGTTTTAATAACTGAGGACCTCAATTGGCACGTGTAATAGGCGTAGTATGAGATGCGTCTATTACATGTGGCAATTGGTGTTCACTGACATATCGTTGACTCGTGTCGCGTCTCCGCACCAGCGTATTTTGGGAAGCGGGGCGTGACAGGATTTTCTTGTGTATCAGAGCCAGGTTTGACATAAAAAGAGAACCTAGTTCTTACCTGTTACCTAAGACAAGTTACATTTACACTGCAATATACATGGAATCCATCTTTTGAATCTTTTGATATCCCTAATTCTAACTCTTTTTGAAAATCACCTAGAGGGGGGGTGAATAGGTGATAAAGCTAATCAATGGACAAATTAAAAAATAAGATGTAACAATCACCACACAAGATTCACAAGATGAATG